>JAXCLR010010468.1:0-10246 GCA_035584095.1 Annona squamosa | reverse complement strand
CTCAAATTAGTTCTTGTTAATCATCAAAACTCAATCCTTGGTCAATTTGTCTTATTTTGAACATTGTTTCCAACAGATGTTACTGATATTGTCTTGAGACGATTATGATAGATGGGAATATGAATTCATTGAATCATAGCTACGTTATTTGGTTTCAATTAAGTTAGTTGTGCAGAGATTACTAATCTAAGTTCATTTATATTCATATATGTCTTCCAACACGTATAAACCTAACCAAGTTTTAGTCATGTGTTATGCTCCCATGCATACAAGTAAAACAAGGTTGACAACCATACAACCTAATCATGATTACACAGGGTTAATAGGTATATTCCTATCCATATTAAAATCAACACAACATGAGTTAGAATACTTATGCCTTATATATGGATCTCATTCAAATTCCACTTTTCCAAGCATGAATCTGAATATTAGATCAATCCACAAGGTTACGAAGCTTGTAAATGCATTAAAAATAATACATAAAGGTAATCTCAAGCAACATATGTCACAGCACAACTATATTATTAATTCAAGCATAAGAAAACCAAATATCATAAGCTATGAATTCAAATCCTACATATCTCCCACCATAGGAAGGTTCAACTCATAAACATGACTTCAATTCCCATTAAAATCGAGTTTACAATCATCTCAAGCAAGGAGAATAACAAACAGGTAGAGATAGATGAGAAGAGGAGATGAAACTGAATGAATTTTACGGTGATGGCTTGGATCTCCACTTGCTCTTCTCTCCTTCCTTGAAGCTTTGGTTTTCTCCTTTTCTCCACAGCAGCTACTCCCTATTTGGGTCTCTCCTCTATGGTCTGCGGAACTACTTTGCGCGCACCCCTAGGTTTCTATTTATAATGGGTAGCTTGCGCAGCACGTGTGTAGAAATCCGCTTGCGTACGGATGCATAGTGGCACCTGGGCGCCAACTCCTTGTATGTTGGGTAACTTGGAAACCTTTCTGGAAACCCTAGGACTTCATGCCTTGGTGCTTAGGCGACCCTAGCTGGTGCTTAGGGCCCAACTCCCTGGAAGCTACTAGTTGCTGAATTTTATTGAAGTTCTGGCAAGGGCATGTAGGTTGGCGCCTGGGCGCCATTCACCTATACCGTGACTTGGTTCTGATTTGCATCTGCTTCGCCCGTAGCGCTTGTAATTTGTCTGTCCTTCCTGCAAAAATTACCTAAACTAAATAAATGGAATAAAAATGTGTAATTTATGCTAAAAATGCATAAAAACTAAATAATGCTCCTAAAATGCAAAGCAAGTGAAAATTAAGCTAAATGGATGCAAACTATGCCTAATCTCTTGGAATAATGCACAAATATAGTCTAAAATGGGCCATGACAACTCACATTTTTACGAGTTATCACTAACCACCCTAATTGCCTAGGTCATTTAATTGCATATTTTAGCATTTTTTTAAAATAAAAAATTCCATGTAAACAGCCCCTTAAACGTCTATATGTAGCCACCTACTTCAAGTTCCATTGAGCTAGCCCATTAGCCATTAAATCATGTCATTAATCACTTGATTTTATCATGAATTTTTTCATTTTAAATAATTCATAAAATCCATGTATAATTATCTCCTTTTGACACCTCATTTGTGTAATTAATTATTTAATTAATCACTTTAACTTTAACATAAATGAGAGCTACTTTATGATGCACAAAATTCAAAGGTGTATACCTTTTTCCGTGCAACCATGATCCCATTATAATCAGCTTAATTCAAGCTTTTTATTGCATTGATCTCATCATTTTAACTGTTCAATTCAAATTTCGTCTCAATCCGACTTTTCTAGCTCAAGTTATGATCATTTGAAGTCATCCTTGGATTTTGGATGGTAAAAATCGATTTTCACCTTAATCCCACCAAATTTTCATAATCTAACTTTTTCATAAAATTAAGCACAAAATTATGTGCATATCTTTCATTTTTCATTTTAATTCATCTTATCGGCGTCGAGTTATGAATTTTCTAGCATTTGTCTCCTTAAATCCATAATTACCAACATAATTTCTATTAGTTAAATCATAATATATTATGTAATTATTCTCAACATATTCACATTCCCTAATCCTCATTAGGCTTCTTTAATCACATTGACCCATATTGGCTTATAATCATTATTCATAATCATTTGTCCTAATTACAATAAATCATCAATATTGCAAAGGAAATCATTCATAATTCCACTAAATCATATGTGATCCATATTTATATGTTATTGCATATATATAAGCCTTACTTGAGTATGGGTATTATAATCCCCCCCTTATAACAGGTTTCGTTCCTAAACCTATTACATTTCATATATCAGGGAAAGGCTCATATAAATTTGCTAACTTATCATCTTTTTACAATACTTCCATGGCTCACTACACTTCCACTGCGCTACTCTGTCTTAGTCGCATTTTTAGCCTTGGTCCAATAGACCTATCACTTATTTTTATTGTTTCCTATTCCCTGTTCCCATAGGGTTTCTGATTGTAATTGTCCTTTTCTTTACGTCATCCATCTCTTATTCTTATGGTAGGCATACTATTATTCCTATGCATAGAGAAATTATAGAATTTCTCATCTTATCATAGCGTAAAATCTAGGCTACCCATTCATTCATTCAAAGTAAAAATTCATAGCAATCACTTTCGTATAACATAATACAGTCATTCTATAGTATAGAGTAAAAGTTGCTCTCACATAGAGTTTCATATATGTCTTAGCAAAAGACACTTTTGCTAAACTTATCAATTTCTTCTCATCTCATAATGTCTACAACTAGATTATACTAGTGTAGACTACCGAATAGGAGTATCGGTATTAAACCAGTCTAAAATATTTTCTTCCTTGTCTCCCTTTTTAGTTTCCATAAACTAGTAAGGGTCCTTATCATTTTTTTAATCTCATTTCTTATGAACATCATATAAAGATAATTTCTCTCATACTTATCTCCAATGTGGTCGGAATTGAAGAAAATTCCGGCAATCATTCATGAATTCATTTTTCTTCATCTATTTACCATCATAGCTAAGGGATACATGATACCAAACTTTTGTGATATCATATATGTAATCTTCTTGTACTTTCATACATGCTAACTAGACACGTTCTGCTACACTTTTCTGCAATAATTTGTAGAGACTTTTTATCAACCGATAGCTTCAATTATCTTTGGTTGAGCTAACCTTTCTTATTCCTTTTTTTCCCAACACTAGGTTCCTTAATCTTTAGTGGCAAGTTGTCCTTTCCTTGATTGTACATGTTCATTACCAATGTGTTATATCCCGGTATCCTATTGGAAGATATTTCTTAAAAAGTTCGCTAGATTACCTTATTTGATTATGACATAATAGCCATTAGGGTTTTCTATCATTCATAGGCATTACCAATCAATGCTTGGATATTACATAAGACTATATGTACAAATTTTAAACATGTTCTTGGTTTCAGTCATCCACTGGTCAACTTGAATAGAATCTAATTCACCTAAGAACTTAGGTGGATACTGAGCTAGAAAAGCATTAATATCCTTTCCATTTGCTTCTATCTTATTATTATCAACCCTTAAAAGTTTGGGTACTAGGTTAAAAATTATTACCTGTACCGGTCCGTCTTTTCCACCTTCTTCTAATTGGTCCTGTTGGACTTTTCCTCGAAGACCTTGTATTACTTCTACTACTTGGGCCGCCCGATCTCGAGTGGCCTGCTGCACAGCTCCTTATACAGCTGCAATTATACTTTCCTCCACTCTTTCTACCTGTAAGGTGTTACATGTCGTGACTCAACCTTCAACTTTTGACTTAAGGTTTATATTTGCCTGTCGTTGATGAGCCCTTGCACTTACTTGTCCTCTTTGCTCTAGTCGCTTAAATTTATTACTGGCTTCTCTTATTTTCTGTTGACTCATATTTGCAACTGCTTGTTCAAGAATTAAGGTGATAGGTAGTTGTAAAAGCAATATGTAAAATCATGTCAATATCATTTCTTATCATAAATAATTCATATTATACATAATCAATTATATGTTCTAGAAAAGATCAATGACCTTTCCCTTTTTCATATACACTTAGCATTTGAATGAAATCAAATGCATTTATATTTTCATAGCATCAAACTTCATACATTTATAAAAGAATCAAAAGGAAACTCCTTTTTCCTAGATTTCTCATTTTTATCTTTACCTGTCATAATGTAAGGTTGTTTTTCCCTACACATACAAATTATACCTACATAATCTGTCATTTTATCATAAACATAACTCTAGACCAACAATCACTTAGAAAGTTGGTGCCTTGGTGCCTTCCATATGTCCGCTAGGGGTCTTCCATATGTCCGCCATGGCGATGCACCTTAAATATATGCAAAGTATAGCACAATCTTGTGCTACTTCAATTGAAGTGCAATAAACCTTAGGTATCGGGGGGTGTCTTTGTAGGGTTCTAATATTCAACCCATCATTTGTTCTTATTCCCTTCTATTCTTTGTCTTTTCTTGGATTCTCATTACCTCCTTCATCTCATCTAGCCTCATATCATTTTTCCTTCATATACTATCTAAACTATGAAATATAACAAACTAGCTATATTTTCTTAAATAGCCATATCTTTGCGTCATAATGACACATAGTAAAAGACAATACGTATCATATATGTCTTATAATCTCAATCTATCTCTTTCATTATTTTTCTATTTTTCCTCTACGTCTATCTATCAATCCTTGCTAAGATACCATCTTTGTGATATCAAGTCTTTTCTTCCCACGCCTATTTACCAATCCATGCTCTGATACCACCTTCTATGGCACCCCAACTTGAGACGTCACATCCTTACCTCAAGATCTTATTGATTGGTAAATGTGAATTAGGATTGTTGCCCTGATCACGTGGCGGGTTTTTAATTGAATTTTGTCTAATTTTTTTTTTTATCTATCATCATTCATTTCTTTATATTCCACATCATTCATCATACAAGTGGCGATACACTTGTAATGAAATTCATATTTCATTTCATAGCATCTCAGCATGTTTTTCTCCAATGAAAGTCTTCTTGACTTAATCCTGACATTTTATATACATGCATATATTCAATCATTGTACACATAGAACTTATAATTCTAAATAAGTTCACATATACATCAACATACCTTAGAACTTTAATCATGCTATCTCATTCCTTATAGCCCACATGGCTACCATCACGTACCTTCCTTCATTGCTTAGGTTCACATTTTCTTGAGTTTCTCAGTACTTGTCTAAGGTTTGGAAAAATAAAACGTGAGTGACAACTCAGTAAGCAAGCATTTTATCTTTTAGGGCAAGATTTCTTTTAAAACATTTTCCTTAAACATCTTGAATACCGTTTTACTTGAGGACATTTATATGTCCTAAAATATTATCATAAAATCCTTTGTTCATGAGGATAATTCTATATCCTAGAACATTTTCATAAAATATTATTCTTAAAATCATCCACAGGCCACATTTGGGCTTGTTAAAGTAAACAATATATATTTTACCCTTTGTAGTTAACTTTCTCTAGTCTTGTGTGAACATTTCTAATGTTCCAAGACATTTACATAAAACCATCTTTTGTTAGTAGACGTTTTACATCCAAAATATTTTTCCCATAAATCCTTTTTAGAGAATGACATTCTCATGTCCTAAAATATCATTTGCATAAGCCTTTTTTGGCAAGGGACATTTTTCTATCAAAAAATATTTTTCATCATAAATTCCTTTAGCCAAGGGACATCTAATGTCCCAAAATATTTTTAACATAACTTTCTTTGGCAATGGACATTTATGTGTCTAAAAACACATTTCTCATAAATTCTTTGGCAAAAGACATTCTCATGTCCAAAAATACTTTTTATTTAATCCCTTTGGAAATGGACATTCTTATGTCAAAAACCAAGTTTAACATAAATCCTTTTCATAATCCACATCTTGGGGCTTGTTTATAGCAAACAAGATATAAAATACATAATCCATTTTCTTAAAAGCATTTGCATAGAAAATATTTTGTTTCATCCTTATTATTTACACTTTTGTGTAAATTACCCTATTTTTAGGATAACCATTTCATAAAATCCTTTTAGGATAACTTTTCATAAAAATGCTTTTATGTCCCAATCTTTAGGCTTTTCAAAAGCAAAACATAAGAAAATGTGTTTCTCTCCATCCAGTAGTGACACTTAGCAAGTTATCATTCTACCTTTTGAAAGAGAATCCATCCTTAACAGCACACTAACCAGGCCAATGTTCTTTCATCCTCCTCCCATCTCAGAGAGGGCACTGCTGGCCTCTTGTCATCCCTTAGCGCCTTGGTCTTATGTAAAGTGGGCCCCAGTCCATCTCCGATTGTTCTTTACAACCAACCTATTCCTTGGACTGGTGCACCATACGTTCGTATCACAGATCGCAGTCCATTTGGTTTAAAGTATCACAGATCGTAGCCCATGTTCTTTTAAACCGGGATCACAGACTGCAGTTCGCATCCATACTTAAAAACATCACAGACCGAGGTTTGTATCTTTAAAAATTATTTTTGAAAAGAATATCACATACCACAATCCATGTCAACTTGTAAAGTGAGCACACTCACTTTAAATAGTTATCACTTGAAATTTGGTTTTAGATGACCTTCCCTAAATTCTTTGAGAAATATTTTGAGTAAAATATTTTGATAAATATTTGAAATATTTGAGAAATAATGCGTCTGAAAATCCTCATAAAAAAACTTTAAAACTTTTGGATTTTCAAAAACAAGCCATGTATTTTCCTAATATTTTCTTTGTTTCTATTTCAGAATCTTTCTACTCACAAAAGTTATGCAATTATGCTATCCCCTTCTCAACAACCTTAAAATCAATTTCTTATCCACATATAAATTTTGTCATTTTTACATAGAGAGGAATTTACATGCTACTGTAGCAACCCGAAATCAAACCAGTTTATGAAATAGATTTATTGGGTTGGTCATCCTTAAATCCCATTTTACTAATATTCATATAAATATTTTTTAAGACATTTTCAACATATTTCCTTATCTAAAGAAAATGAAAACTTTTTTAGTATCATTTTAAAACATACAGATTGTGTCCAAATCATTGTTTATATTTAAATATCATGATATAGAAAAATTAATCTTTTTCCATAAATCAAATCCCTTTTTCTTTTTCTTCCATAAACATAATTATTTATCATAAAATATTGTAAGAATAACTTATAGGAAACAATAGTAGAAATCAAATACAAAATATCCAAAGAATATGTTTTGATGATTAACAATACAATTTGAGTGAGTTTTAGCTACTAATGAAAATTTATGTATTGTTTAAGAAAATAAAAATGAAAAATAAAAAGTATGACAGATCAAGTCGATTTAAGCGAAGTCGATCCAGCAGCGACTTCAAATGACAACTCTTGGACAGCGTTGAAATTGAGGACTTGGACATACTGAAGTCGTAAATGAAGTCGACGTCACTTGCGACTTGGGCGAAGTCGCAGATAAAGTCGACTCCAATATCGATTTCAAGATGCAATTTCCTTCCAGCGTTAAAATTGGATTGCCAAGATTCTGAAGTCGCAACCAAAGTCGATGACTTGGGTGAAGTCACAGGCAAAGTCGACTCCAGCATCAACTTCAACTTGGCAGGGCTGATTTTTCAAGATCAAGTCGAAAGACAAGCCAACTTCAAGATAGACTTGAGTCAAATTAAAGATGAAGTCAACCTAAATATTTCAACTTGAATATATGAAGACCAATCCAAGTTTAAAGCAAGTAAGACACATGGATTCAACCATTCTAAATCAAAATTGGATTTGTTCATACAAGATTTAAGTTCTTCAAAAGCTAAAGAGATTTTGTACAAACAAGCTCCAAGTATTGAAAGACAAAAGAAGAAGAAGAAGTTAAGCAAGCAAGAGACACTTCAACAAAGATTAACTGACTTGGCATAAGAAAGAAGCCAACTCGCACCCGAAGTCAACTCCAAGAACAACTTGGAGCTAGGTCCGAGACCAAGTCTACCTAGAGGATAGACTTGGAAACTGAAGAACAGCTGAAGTCACACCCGAAGTCAACTCCAGCATGCGGGGTGAAGTCGCACACAAAGTTGACTCCACCTGCGACTTGGGGGAATAACATTCAAATCTTTGAATATTAGCACATTTATTACGCGTTAACCACTTCTCCAACGTTCAAAATTCTCCCTCCTCTACATATAATCACTCAAGCAAACGTGGAAATATACAAGTAAGAGCTGAAAAAGAGGAAAGAAGTGCTACTAAGAGTTTCAATCCACTTTTCTCTACAATTAGGTGATCTATATACTATCAAAGGAAGAACAAGCTTCAAAGTTGTTGTTTGATTCAACGCAAAACGATTTGTTGCTTCTACAGATTCTTCCTCGAGCTAGAACTTACTACACAAATTTGTAAAATGTAGATTTCTTCTATTTCATCTTATTAGTTGGTTTTTGGTGCTTGGTTTGATTTTGGTGTTTCAAACCAAGCTATAGCAAAGTAGAGTTGTGATTGGAGTAGAATTCATCACCTACTTGTACTATTTGTTGTATAAGCCCCCTAGAGCTAGAATCTAAAAGAGAATAGAGACTCTAGTTGTATTTGTGGAATACATAGTGGAACCCAAGTCACAAGCGAGTGTGAGCGTGGAAGAGTGGAGTAAGGAAGGTTGCCTGAACCACTATAAATCTTGTCTATTGTTTTTCATTTTCGCTTTCATTATCTTATTGCTTTCCATTTTTTTATTGAAATGGATTAAACTAAACTGGGGTAAAGTTAATAATTCAAGTTTTAAATTTCTAAATACCCAATTCACCCTTCCCCTCTTGGGTAATTGCCATCAACTCGAGACCAACAAGTGGTATCAGAGCAGGTCTTTGAGTCTTACCAAAGAGATCTTTTGATATGGGATCGCAATCCACTTCCGTTCCCGCATTTGCCGAAGGCCAATCCTTTACTAGGCCACCATTGTTTAATAGAAACAATTTTGGATATTGGAAGTTACATATGAAACAACTCATCATAGCTATAGATATGAACTCTTAGATTGCAATCCAAGACGGTGTGACCTTGCCTACAAATGAAAAAACTTCCAGATGGTCCGATGGGGAAGTGAAAATTATAAAGAGCAATGCCAAGGCTATGAATTCATTATTTTTTTCTCTTACTACTTCCGAATATAATAGAGTATCCTCTTGTTTGACTGCTAAAGAAATATGGGATACATTAACATCTATCTATGAAAGAACTTCTCAAGTTCAAGGGACAAGGAAAAATATTTTAATTGGAAAATTGAAAAATTTTAGAATGTTAGAAACAGAAAATATTTCTGAAATATTTGCTAGATTTTCCAAGATTATTAATGCCTTGAAAGGGCTAGGAAAGGCAATTTCTGAATCTGAACAGGTCATGAAGATTTTGAGGGCACTACCCGAATCATAGACTCCAAAAATCACGGCAATAGAAGAAGCCAAGGACCTAAACACATTGAAATTAGAAGATCTTATTAGCTCGTTAATTTCACATGAGCTAATCAAGAAAAAAAACGGGGATCACCACAAAGGCGAAAGAGTCATCGCCTTGAAAGCTGCACAAGACTCGAATGACACCACCTCATCATTTCAAAACGACAATGAAATTGCCTTACTTACAAAACGATTCAGAAAATTTGTAAGGAAAGGTAGAAATTTTAGAAACTTTAAAGAAAGAAATTCTAAAGAGAAAAAGAAAGAATCAACAAAATGTTATCGGTGTGGTGGTTCGGGACATATGCAAGCCTAATGCCCAATGCCCAACGCTTGAAGAAAATAAAGCAAAGGAACAAAGAAAAGATCGAGGCGACAACAAAAAATTTCAAAAAAGCAAAGGAAGAGGAATGTACGTAAATGAAGAGGAATCTACAACGTGTAGCTCTTCAAGTGAAGAATGCGAAGCAGATTGTGCAAGAATTTGTTGCATGGCAAATTCCGACATATGTTTTGCAGCGACGGAAATCTTAGAGGATCAAACTACTTTAACGAACTGCACAAGTAGTCAAGAGGCTTCTAGTACATCAAATGTGAGGGGACATTTTAAGAAACTTTTTGATAAATCATGGACAAATACCTACTTGTCAACCAAAGAGTCATCATGGTACTCCAACCTATGCTAGAATCACTTGCCATTATTGTAATAAGTTTGGACACAAAATATATCAATGCAAG
>JAXCLR010010467.1:0-10257 GCA_035584095.1 Annona squamosa | reverse complement strand
ATAATGATCACTCGAATCATCATTGCTAATTCTTAGCCGTAATTATCATAGTTTAGCAAAATCACAAAAATTATTTATAATTCAATAAATTTACTTATAAATTACATGTAGATATTCAATGCATATATTGAATCCTACTCAGGTTGAGGTTTCACAGTAGTTGTACACAGTGTGGGGCAAAAAAAAAAAAAAGAAGAAGAGAAAAGTCTGTTAGTTGTGTTGGATATTGAGTAGTGTGCTTACGTCATGCTGGAATGATACCTATGTTTGAGAAACATCTCGACCATCAATGTAACCTAACCAAAGATGCAAGGAGACTAGGAATTGTTGTGAACTCAATCATAAAATCAAGAACAATTTATGTTTTGATGATTAACAATCCAAATTTGAGCAGTTAAATGGATAAATATATTTGGTGGAATGTTTTAAAGTTAGAAATTTTAAATATCAAAGCATAGCAGACCAAATCTCACAGTCAAGTCAACTTAAACTTGCGACTTGGGTTAAGTCTATACCTAATTCAATCTCAAAATGCAACTTGAATTGAAGAGACTACAAGTTTTGAAGTGTAGATAAGTTAAGTCGCAAAGCGAAGTCTACTCCAAGTGCGAATTGACTTGGGCGAAGTCGATAGCCAAATCAACCTGAGAGGTTGCATATAATTATTAACTTAATGTAGAATAGCTGAGTCAAGTCAAAGATCAAGTTGACCTCAGATTCCAACTCAAGTTCTTGAATATGTAAGCAAGATTTCAAAGACTAAATACCAAATGTCAAGTTGCATACCTAAGTTGACTTCGCCTGTGATTTAAATGAAGTCCAAGGCCAAGTGGACTCAGTTCGAAGACTTAGAGGATCAAAGCCAAAAAGATTCATTTTATTGAGTTTAAAATTTCAAGTAATCAGTAAAGTCGGATAGCTGAGTCGATTTATTTTACTAGCGACTTGGGCAACATTCCAGAACTAAGTCAACTTAGGAGTTGCATATTTCTACTAGCTGGATAGGCTACATGAGAAGTCACATTTGAATTCGACTCCACATGTGACTTGGGTCAAATCGAGGACCAAGTCAATCTAAGTTGGAACTTAAGTTGCACTATATTCAAAGGAGGACCCAAGAAGTGAAAATACTCCAATCGAAGTCGCACTTCAAGTCGACTTCATCAACAACTTGCACCGTAATGGTCAAAACAATTTTGAATGTTAGCTCGCACTTAACGCGCACTACCTAGCTCCTAACTTTGAAAATAACTCTTCTCTTATTTAAATCACCACAAAAGGAGTGGGGGAGGTTAGCTAGATCATTCATTGAGCATCAACCTTCCCACTTACAAGCATTCAAAGTAATCATTAAGTGTTCTTCATAAGAACTCCATTATTCACTACAATAGCGCAATGGTTTAATATTTACAAGCTTCCGAAAGTTCTTCCTTTGTGCTTAATCTTCTTTACACAACCTGTTACATGTAAAATTTCTCTGTGATCCTTTTTTGTACTGCTAATTAGCTTGGTGTTGAAGACCAAAGTCAAGTAAAGACAAGCAGTAAACGGTTGAAGTGAGACTTATTGTCTACTTGTGCTAAGATTGTAAAAGCTCCCTAGAGCTATAATTTAGAAGAAAGCAAGAGCTCTCAATATTCTATGATCAATATAGTAGAGCCTAACACATAAAGTTGTATTCTTATAAAGTGGAGTAGAGACCGAACCACTATAATTTCTTAGGTCTGCTAAAAAGAGTTATTTTTGCTTTATTACTCTCCGAGTTTTCATTCAAGGGGATATAGTTTACAAGTGGTTAACTTTTTGTCTACCAAAAGGATTTTAAAGAAGACAATTCACCTCTTCTTTCTTGGATTTTTTCCACAAACTTAGGATCAACGAGAATAATGTCCCACACCTGAAGAGAATAAATCCAAAGAAAGGCAAGAGAAGAAGGAAAGGAGCAGCACTAGAAGGTTCCCAAAGCCTAAAGGTAGAGGGATGTATGTCAATGAAGACTCATCATTGACAAGTGACTCCTCAAATGAAGATCAGGAGGCTGCAAATTATGCAAGAATTTGTTATGTTGCAAGAATTGAAGAGGTAGATACGCTTAACTACCTTAGTGATGTAGAATTTGAGGAAGGAATGACTGCCTCAACTGACTGCACAAGTAGTGAAGAGGTAATCTCTAAATTTGAGCATTCTATTTTTAGATCCATCTATTCCTCCACTCATGATTATTTCAAATGTGCTGAGTTAGAAGAATTGCTACAAGCTTATAATTCACTATTTGATGAGATGTTTGCAATCTCAACATAAGTACAAAGGTCTAGGGTTTAAAATAAAGTAAAAGGGAAGAAATAAGAAAAGAAAAAGGTTGATCTTAAGAATGTAGAATAGGAATTAGAAACTATAGTATTGAGAGCACCTAGGATCTAGGGTTTTGCATACGCTTTTGCAATGGATACATAGAGTGCTTTTTTAAGTCAGATATTATGCTTTAAAGGAGACCAAATCCTAAATTATCCTTGCATTGTCTCTTTAAATTTGCAATGTGTAACATTAATATATTCTTAACTATCTATTCTCATAGGATTAAGTCATTTACGATTCATTAAATTTTGAGGTTGTTCATGGAATTCCTCAAGATCATCATGCCTCCTGGTCTTAAATTTCTAGATTTAATATTTTGATTATCATATATTAGACTTCCACCTTTCTATTTCATCACCTAATATATGAAAATCATTGCCAAAGTTTTGGCCTTCACGCCAAGCAAGCATTAAATCATAAGTTATTAAATTAATACAAAATACTTTAAATAATCAAACCACAATATTTGTTACATTAGATGCATGTTACATCCTAAACCCTAGATAATAGATTTAGCTTAGCATGTTTATAATAAAAATTAAATACACAATACGTGGTACCTAGAACATTTTGAATCAATAAATGTAACCTAGATATTCAAGAGTTATTAATGGTATGATTTAAGTTGATGGATGAGATTAGGGCTAATAACCAAGTGAGGTGGTTAAGTTAGTCAACTTTGCCCAATAAGGATTAATGTGCACAAAGAGACGAAATTGGGTATGGAGATGATAATTTGGCATGATTTTTAATTCCATTAATTATAATTAAGTTGATGATAATGATAGAACAAATTAGGGTATTATTTGGAAAATTTATAACTTGACGCCCATAAGGCGGATTGACATGAAATTTGAAAGGTAAGCACATGTTGACTTGCTTTTCCTCACTAATGGTATGAATTATGTTAATCATGATTGAATTATGATGAAAATGATTTAATTTCATCAAATTTTATGAGACAATTTTAGATGTTCATATCTTGTACTAGAATAATCATTATTGGATGAAAATTGTTATGAATGACTAAAACAAAGTGCTCTATCATATGGATGGATTTGGTTAAGCTAACTTGTATAAGAAAATTTTTAATCTCAAAAGGACAAAAGTGGTTGATTTGTCTTCAAAAAGGGGGTCATGTCATAAATAGAAAAGTCAAAGAGGTTAAAGCCAATAATGATGTGGATTTTTGTGGAATTTTTGATAATTCAAAAATGCAAAAATTGAGGGTAAATGTTCCAGAAATATCCTATGGGATTAATGGCTCAAGATTTGGTAATATTTAATTTCACAAAAGGCCGAAAGTGTCAGCTCATGTGAACGTTATCTTAGGGGCAAGTTATGGACAAATTTTTGGTATTTAAAAATTATGAAAAAAATCAAGGGGATTTCTTGGGAAGCAAGAAAGAAAGAAATAAAAAGAAAAAAGGGGCAGCAAGAGCCCTGGATGTCCAACAAGGAGAGAAGAGAGAGAGAGAGAGAGAGAGAGAGAGAACGAAGGAGAGAGAAAACCTAGAAAAAAAGAGGAAAACAAAGGCCAACAAGGTATGAACATCTAAGGGGGAGAAAAGAGAGGAAGAAGAAAGAAGAGAGGAAGGGAAAGAAGATTCAACGAGACTTACCCACATTCATGTTCAATTTGGGTGAGTATTATAGGTTTTTGAATCATATATATTAATCTAAATCATGTTTGGTTGTGTTTACTGTAAAGATGGTTGTCAATATTGAATTCATGGCTAAATATCTTCTTGAATACTTGATGAATGATTAAGTAAACCAAACCCTCACATAGATTATGTGTTAATACTTACAAGGGTGAGATGAATCACATGGATATGCTCATATGTAGTGAATTTGGAATAGGAAAGCCAAATATAAAAGAAATAGTAAACGAATGAGTTTTAACATAAATGTTTTTTTGAGAATTCATAATAGGGTGATTAAGAAATGACACAATTTTTAGTTTAAAAGGATAATCAGGTTGTAAATTAAAATTTGTGGAAAATCAACCTAAATAGGGTTGAACGGGTGTCAAGATCAGCTGCACCAAATGATTTTTATAAATTTTTGCACAAGGAATTTTGATATAAAAATTTTCTATGATATAGAAGACATCTTGAACATCACTTACCAAAAATAAAATAAAATTTTGAGGGTATAAATATGACTAATAATTAACGTAATTTGACCCATCTGAAAATTGATGCCGGTATCCAACAGAGTAAAAATACCAAAATAAATATAAATACTTAATATTCTGTATGAAATTAATTATTTTGGTTAATTTATGTAGTTGTTAAGGTATGATAGAAATTTAGATTTAAATACCTTGATTTGATTATAAATCAAAAATTAGAGAAATCGGTATGTTTGATTTCAACAATATGGACAGATTGAAGAATAAATCAAAATAAATGTTAAATTCCAGATTTTTGGGATGAAATTTAACTTACAATTGGATATAAATAAGTATCATAAGTGATTGTGAGGATTTAACCTACTAGAGGTGAATTTTGAAAGGAATGGGTGCTATGGAAGCACAAATTATACCAAAACGTGAATTAGAAAATGGACGCCCAACTTGAAAGGGGAGTTAAGTAAGTTGATGAATATCATATGGGATGAAAAATTATACGATGTGTATACATATGGAGTTATGTTTATGAATTCAATATCATTCTTATGTATATAGGCAAAGGCAAAGAAAAAGTTGATGAAGGAAATTGAAGTGAATTTAGGTAAGCAAGCAACCTTTTGAAAATATTGATTTCATTCCAAATGTTAAAATGATTACAAGTGCTTTATAATGATGTTTTATTAAGCATTTTGAAATGTTATTTTATTGGCATATATTAAAATAATTTGAACCTACTTTATCAAGATGTTTCAAGATTGCTTACAAGTTAAGCAAATGAACCTTCACGAATTTTGATTTTATTTCAAATATTTATATTGATAATTTTAGAATTGCTTACAGAGTAAGAAAATTCAATTCTTGAAAAGATGACTTTAATGAAAAGCCTTAGCATCGCTATACTGTAAACATGCTCAATTCTTGATGGTATCATTTTACTCCTTACTATTGACATGTTTCAAGATGATTTCATATTAAGCAAGTTCTTAGAAATGTTATTTCAAAAGCATTTTATGATGAGAGAATTTCAATTCTCTTACAAGATGATATTTGAAAACAAACTTTGACAATTCTCTTCCTAAGGAGTTTTGAGAAAAATATACGATTCTTCTTATAATGATATTTGTAAATAAATAGAGCTTTTGAAATGGTTTAATTAAATGTCTTTAAATAGTTTATTTTGATGTTTTGAAATGATCTATTGAAATATTTTCAGTCTCTTTGAAGACTAAAATACTTTGAATGTATCTTGTATTTATATTTTCAAAATAGTTTTAAGGATGACCTACTCAATAACTTGATGATATAAAACCATTGATGATTATTTTTTAAAATGATGTTCACAAGATAGTGCAAACGTTTCTCTACATAAGAGTGGCAAAGATGGTGTGTGGATGAGACATATAATGCCAATAAAATGGAAGGAAATGTGTTTGCCTATCCTTTGCTCATAAAAAAGCTCAAAATGAGAATAAAAATGTATACAAGAAAATCTTATTCTTTTCAATTATTGAAATGTTTCAAAATTGGTTAATTGAGACGATTCTAAAATTGTTTACCAACAAACAAGAAATATTCTTGAAAATATTATTTTCTCAAGTATTATAAATATTTTATAAAATTGATTTACTAAAATTTTTCTAAAATTCCTTAAGGGTGTCATCCTAACATTATTATTTAAAGACGGTTTATGAAAATATTTTATCTTTAAAAATAATTATGCATGGTTCTCAATTTGAGAAGGGCACAGTCTGAGGACTGCGATAAATTATATTATAGCAAGTTTTGACTTGAAAAATGGCATTGTTTGAGGACTGTATTGATTTTATGAAATCATGATAGCATGACGATGTGAATATAAACGAGTGTGCACAAGGATCATGTACTAGGTCCATGGTGGAGCGATTGTAGACCAAGACGGTTGCATATCAGGGCCAACCTCTACTTATGGCTGAGTTGTTAAGGGAAGGCAAGTGGCCAACAGCGCCCTCCTTGAAATGGGAGCAAGATCATGGATGACCGCCTAGCTAGCGATGCAGTCACATGGATGGTTTATTTCCTATGGAATGATGATCACTTGGTAAATATTACCTACTAGAGGGTTGGAGATGTATATATATCTATGTTTTGTTTTAAAAGCCCTAAAATAGGGACATGAGAATATTTTTGGACATGATGATGTCCACGAGAAATAATGTTTATTTAAGGATATTTCAAGATATGACAATGTCCACAAAAAATAATATTTACTCAAATATTTTAGGACATGATTATGTCCACAAGAAATAAAGTTTACATGAACAGGTTTTAGGACATAAAAATATCCACATAGATAAAAAGATTTATATGCATATGTGTTGCTTTTGAAAAGCTCAAAAAATGAGATACTAAAAAGGGTTTATATGAAACTATTTGAGGACATACAATTTTTCCTCATATAAAGAGGTTTATATACAAATATTGTAGGACATAAAATTGTCCTCATGAATGAATATTTATATGAAAATATTTTAAGACATCCAATTGTCCTCATGATTAAATATTTTTATGACAATGCTTTAGGACATACAATTGTACTCATGAAAAAAGGTTTTATGAAGGATTCATATGAAATATGTTATGAAGAGTTTATATGAAATGTTTTATCAAGAGTTTATCTGAAATGCCTTATAAAGTTTTAATGAAATGTTTTATAGGGTTTAAATGAAAAGTTTTCATGAAAGGTTTATTTCGGTTGGTAGTTGATCGCTTAATAAGTGTCTTCTATCGAATGGTTAGAAATGCACTATATGAAAATGCAAAATGCTTTCTTACTGAGCTATTACTCACAATTTATTTTTCCAAACTTTAGACATGTATGAGGAAGCTCAAGAGGTAGAGAACCTCAGCATTTGAGGAAAGGCATGAGATGATATTCATGTGTATGCTAAATAATTAGCGATGTGTATGGAATGACATGATTGGAATTTTTAAGATATGATAATGTATGTAAACTTATTGAAAGTTCTAAATTCTATGCGAACTGATGGTTGAATGTATGCATAGAAGTGTGAGTGTTGAATATTTGGTAATGAATGAATTTATATGGCTATGGCTTCGCCAAGTTGATAAAACCAAGGATGTAAGAGAACAAGATGAAAATTTTATGAATGATATGTACAATTGATGACAACTACTAGGGGATGAGTTTATGAAAAAGTGTATAAAGAAGGAAACTAAGTAGTATTTTAAAATGTTATGTGCAACAAATTATAAGTGTATCATTGCTTATGAGATGAATGAAGCAAAATGCAAAAAAAATAAAATGATGATGGATAAAAGAATGAAACAAAAAATTTTTTGGATGAGATCCAATTAAGAACTCATTGTGTGATTAGGGCAACAATCCTATTTTATATTTATGAATTGATAACGATTTTAGAGTAAGGCTCAGGTTATGAAGCATTGGTTTGGAGGCGCCACAAAATAATAATGTATCCAATCTCCATCAGCTCCTTGCCTCACGCTCTACGCTTTGTCTCCCCCTCTAGACTTCAACCCAAGCTCTAGGAATGTTCTAATATACTTTAAAACGTTCCCTACAAGTGTTCATATAAAGTGAACAGTAACATGAATAGTATGCGTGAATAGTACGTGAATAGTGCGCAAATAGTGTGCATGAACAGTGTGTGAATACGAACCATGTATAAACAGTAATTATGCATGAATAGTGATTGCATATGAATAGTGCCTGCTTTAAACGTAGTATTGCTTTAAATATGAGCCTTGAATTTGCAATTTACTCCTACGCATATGAGCCTTGTTAATTTGACCTTGTTTTATACTGAAATTGCACATATTCCTCCTGTTTTACACAAATAAGTCATTTCTGCGACAGGGAAACTGAGTTCAATATGAGACAAAGAAACTGAGCAGCAAATATATATTAAAGAAAAAGCAATATAACCCTACCATCATTGTGAATGGAAAATTAGTTAAGACAATCCAATGCTTAGTTGATGAAACCAAGGCTCTAACTACTGAAATTAGAAATCTAAAGAACAAGGATGCAGTTCTAAATGAATTATTAGCAAAATTCTCGAACACAGGAGAGTATAAAAATGTTCCTTAATATAACAACCCAAACTCATAGAAAAGGCCGGGATACTTCAGATTGGAACAGAGAGAAAGCAACAAATCAAATACTCCAAAGTGGTTATACCCTAAGCCAAGGTGGCTGCACCTCATGACCAAGCTAGAACCACAAGAGTAGCTTGGATTAGGAGACCAACTTCGCAACCAAATTGTACATGGAGTCTACCCTAAAGAATTTTTTGGGCATGCAAGCAATAAGTTCGGTCATAAAATTTACCAATGCAAAATCAAGAAATTGCAAAATAAAGGTGCGAAACTATTATGGATACCAAAGAACATTGGATTTATGCCTTCTAGACATAAACAACACAAACTCTAAATGCTTGCTAACCTAAATAGACCCATAGTATAGGTACCAAAGAGATGAGCTCTATCTGGTAATTTTTCAAGTTTATCTTAGAGCTAAAGCAAGCAATACTTGGGTTATGGATAGTAGTTTTCCAAGACATATGACAAAAGATAAAGCTCTATTCAGTGATCTTAAACCCTACAACGGTGAAACTGGTTCATTTGACAATAATGAGAAAAGTAAAATAAGTATTAAGGGTAATTTTTTTTCAATAAGAACCCTTTAACAAAATGATGTTGTGGAAAGAAAGAATAAAATTATGCAAGAGATGACTAGAACTATGATAAACGAAAGCAAATTATTCAAGAAAATTTGGGGTAAAGTTGTAAGTACAACTTGTCATGTTTTAAACTGAGTTAGTACTAGAGTAATGTTAAAAAAGACTCCACATGAGTTATAGAAAGGTAGAAAACTAAATATCTTATATTTTTATGTTTTTGGTCGCACATGCTATATTTTGAATAACGGAAAAGACAACTTCAAAAAATTAGATGCCAAAAGTGATGAAGCTATATTTCTTAGTTACTCTTCTAATAGCAAAGTATATAGAATATTCAACAAAATAACTAAAGTAGTAGAAGAGTCAATTCATATCACCTTTGATGAATTTAACCCAACTTCAAAGGAGGATAAGCATAGTGATGCAGATGATTTATTAAAGGACTTTGAAAAGCTACAAATGAGAAAGTAAGGGGGAGAAGAGCTAAAACAAGATCATAGTGCAGACCAAGAGGTAAGTGAAGGTAATGTTTCTTATAAGCCTCCCAAGGATTTAAAATCCAAAAATGATCATTCCATTAAGCAAGTTATAGGAGATATATATATAAATTTGTGTAAAACTAGAGGCTCTAGGCAAAATATCTTTGGACATTTTGCATTTATATCAAAGATAGAGCCAAACTCAGTTAATCAAGCTCTCAATGATGAAAACTGAATAATTGCAATGCAAAAACAGCTAAATTAATTTGAAATGAATCAAGTATGATATTTAGTTTCTAGACCCAAAATTGTGTAGTTATTGATACCAAATGGTATTTAAGAACAAACTAGATGAAAGTGAACTAGTGGTGAGAAAAAAAGCTAGACTTATGGTTAAGAGATATTCACAAGATAAATGAATTGACTTTGAAGAATCATATGCCCCTGCAGCTACATGTCAGGTCGTGTAGGGGGGTATCTTGACCAAAATCAATGGTCAAAATTCATCTTAATCAAAGATCAATGGCTAGGATTAATTTAGCTTAATTTAATTAATTTTAAAAATAAAAAAATAGGTAGAAAATTA
>JAXCLR010010466.1:0-10259 GCA_035584095.1 Annona squamosa | reverse complement strand
GATCATCATCATCTTTAATCAATGGCTAGGATTTATTTAGCCTAAATTAAATAATTTTAAAAATTAAAAAAATAGGTCAAAAATAGGGTTGCATAGGGTGTCTGGAGCAGGCCTAGGGTGGGCAGTAGGGGGAGAACGTCCAAGGCATCCAAAACCAAGCTCCACTGGAGTCATTCCAAGTTCCCAAACTTTCCCACACGTCCAAGGAAGAATGGGAGGAAGTTAGAGAGAAAAAGGTGAGAAAAAATGGTATATCTCCACTTCGGGTAAGTGATTTCTATCCAAATTTCTTTTGGAGGTTAAGTAAGGTAAAACCATGCTTAGATAATGCCCAAGCATGCGAAAATAAGTACAGATATAATGTTTAAATGAAATTAGGCCAAAATATCAAAAATTTGGAGCGAAAATAGAATATTCGGGAAGATAGCATATGATATGTGAAAATAATGCTCCAAAATTGGTAAATGATGATTTGGGATGAACGATTATGATAAATATGATGTTAGAATGATGCTATATTAATTTCATGATTTTTGGAATTAAGGATTATGCTTAAGTGAATTTACATTTATTTTTAGTATATAGAGAAAAATGATTTTTTTCGCCAAGTAAATGATAATAAATTTAAAATGTATGAAATGTCCCATGATATACTAGGCATAAGGTATGTCATGGTATTTTTTATTTTTGGAAAAAATATCAATTTTGGAACACGTCTCTGCGAACAGTAACTCGGATGAATAGTAATTTGCTACAATAATCTGCTACAGTGATTTTGAAGAAATTTTGAGATTAATATTTAAATATAATGATGAAAATTTTGAAGAACCTATGGATAAAAATATCCATATAAAAAAATAATGCCCAAATAATATAGAGCATGCATAGGAAGCAGCTTGAATAGAAGAAATGAAAATATTATTTCTCCTTGAATAGGAAAAGGAAAAGAGGAGGTCAAAGACACCTCCTAAGATGGTAAGCAAGTTATATATTTTGCAAATTATTTGTGAATTGCTTTATGAAATTTATTTAAGGTTGGCCATACCTATAACTGCTTTACTTGAACTGAAGTTTATTTTGTTAAATTATTTATTAAATGTTTTTATGAAAGTGTTTATGATTTACAAATATCATGCTGGCATGTGTATGTGAATGAGTATGTACACGAGGAATAAGCCTTAGTCGAGGTAATAAGCGGACCGGATGTCTCCCACGCTATTGCTAAGTCGCTTAATAGGCCCAGGCCGACGGCGACCTCTCTGAAATGGGAGTATGTATGAGATGAGAGCCTAGCTAGCATCGCATCCAAAGGAATGTCATGAATGCTATGTATGCATTGCATTTGCATTTTATGAAATACATGAAAATGATTTTAAAAATTATGTATGACTTGCTTACTGAGTATTATTACTCACCCATGCTTTTTTCAACAACAGACAGGAAAAGATGATGAAGGCAGCATGTAAAATGACACGTAGTTTTGATGAAATATTGTAAATGTAAATTTTATGTAAAGACGATGATGATAATTTTGAAATGGAAATGAATATTTTTGTTTTATGGAACAGTTTTGGTTTATAACTATGATATGTGAAATACATTTCAAGTTAGATGAATGATGGAAAATTTTCATGTATTGATGATATAAAAAAAATCCTACCGTGTGATCAGGGCAACAATCCTGAGTCACGTTTACCAATCAAAACGATCCCGGAGTAAAGCTTCTAGGCACCTTGGTTCGGGGCGCCACATCTAATTTCCCCTTTTTGCAATTATTAGTTTAATAGGACCACAAACTCAGAATTACACAAGCCTCGAAAGCAATTAAACTAAATAATAATTCCGGTTAACAATTCCTCATGGGAACGATACTCTACTCACTCTTTATTACTTGACATGATACGTATACTTGCATAAATAGCGAGTAATTTAATAGACATATCGCTGCTCATCAAGTTTTTAGTGTCGTTGCTGGGGATCTACTTAACCAATTATATTTAGTTTTATTGCTTTCTTGTACAATTCTGTAGAATATCTTATTTTCATTATTTCTTTTAGATTAGAATTTTTTTCTTTTTCTTTCCGATAGTTCAAATTCATTAGTTTTTGCAGAATATCACATATTTCATGCGCCGAGGCAAAACCAAAAAAGAGACTGTTATACCTTTTGATCCAAAACCTAAAAGAACCTATTTGAGAAGGCACCGAAAGAGCAAGGAAGCTAGAAACCAACAACATACGATGGAGCGTATCGAGAACCAAGACGATAATGTCCACGCAAACCAGCTAGAAAACCAGAGGATTGAGATCCCTAATCGTCCACCTCAAGATGATTTGGACCAGCCAATTTGGGATCTAATTGCACTTGGCCAAAATTCTGTTCAGACTAGCATTGTACCTCCTTCGATCGACACTAACAATTTTGAAATCAAACTGGTGATTTTCTAGATGTTCCAATCTATCGGGCAGTTCGGAGGTCTTGCATCTGAAGACCCGCACCGCCATCTGCAGAATTTTCTACAGATTATGAACACTTTCGAGCAGAATAGAGTCTCTGACGAAGCAATGCGACTTCGAACATTTCCATTTTCTCTGCGTGATCGAGCTTCCGATTGGCTAGACTCTTTGCCACCAAACTCCGTCAACACATGGAATGACTTGGCTAAGAAATTCATCGAAAAATACTTTCCACCAGCCAAGTTAGCCAAGCTGAGAATGAATATAGTCTCATTCAAGCAACACGATGAGGAGACCCTATCAGAGGCATGGGATCATTTCAAAGACCTGCTTCGAAAGTGCCCGGATCATGAAATTCAGCCATGGGTACAAATTTAGATTTTCTATAACGGTCTCCAAGATTCCACCCGTCACATGGTGGATTCTTCATTAAATAGACCTCTGCTACAAAAAAGCTATCGGGAATCATACACCATACTCAAAAACATGGCGGCCAACACTTATCAATTGTCGTCAGACAAAAGCAAAGGTGCAAGTGTACTCTAACTGGACGTGGTTTCATCGATAAAGGCCCACATTGACACTTTGTCTTGGCAAATTCAGAACTTATTCAGGCCAGCCAACGTCAGTGCATTAGGGACGTCAACACCACAACAGTCAATAGCAGCAGACATTTGCACGTGGTGTGGTGAATTCGGCCATCCTAGTGATGAATGTGCCTCCAACCTGGAGTTCATTAATTACATGGAAAATTTTCAGAGAAATCCAGCTAATCAGTATGGAAACAACTACAATCCAGGTTGGAGAAATCATCCTAACTTCTTATGGAACAATCAAACGAGGCCGAATCAGCTGCCTGAATTCTTACAATAGCAGCCGCAGCAACAGCCCGCAAGAACAATGCAGTTCACTCCACCACCGCAAGAAGAAAAGAAATCGAATCTGAAAAATCTCTTCATGCAGTTTATGCAATCCCAGATCATGACAAATAGGAACTTGGAAGCTCAGATAGGCCAACTAGCCTCAGCCTTGAACAATCAACCCCCAGGATCATTGTCGAGTGACACCGAACAAAACCTAAAAGGCAAAGGCAAAGAACAAGTCCAAGCAGTCACATTGCGTAGTGGAAAGCAGTTACCTAACCCAACTCCAGTAAAGTTAGTGACTGAACCCACTAACCCTCTGATTCAAAAATCACAAGAGATAAAGGAACCAACTGCAACTCAGAACTAATCAGACGGTGAAATCGCCATGAATCCAAGGCCGCCTCCTCCATTTCCTTAGCGATTCGAAAAATCTAAAAAGAAGGGCTAGTTTTAGAAACTTCTCGAGGTACTAAAGTAGCTGCACATTACTATACCTTCTGTCGAATCATTAGAATAGATGCCGAGCTACGCCAAATTCATGAAAGACGTGCTATTAAAGAAAAGACGGTAGACGGAATTCGAGATAGTGGCACTAATAGAGGAAATTAGTGCGAGGGTTCAAAGGAAACTACATCATAAACTCAAGCACCCCGAGAGTTTCACAATCCCATGCACAATTAGCAACGAGTATTTCGGGAGAGCATTATGTGACTTGGAAGCCAGCCTTGTGCCCAAGTCCATTTTCAGAAAGTTGGGCCTCAGGGAAGTTCAACCTACCACCGTGACGCTGCAACTAGTGGATCGATCCATTACATACCCGGAAGGTATTATTGAGGATGTCCTTGTCAAGGTGGACAAATTCATTTTTTCGATAGATTTCATTATCCTAGATTATGAAGAGGATCGAGAAGTACCTATCATTCTGGGTCGACCTTTCTTTGCTACGGGAAAAGCCATCATCGATGTACAGGCTGGAGAGCTAACCATGCGGGTTCAAAGAGAACACATTACTTTTAGCATATTCAAGGTAATGCAATTACCAAATGATCCCAAGGAATGTCTAATGATTGACATGGTGGACTCAGCAGTCCAAGTTGAATTCCAAATTTTAGCTTTCAAAGACATCCTAGAAGCATCGCTCATTAGGGGAGGCAATGAATCTAATGAAGAGCTATCATAGATGATACACTATTTGCAACAACCTCCAACACTCCAACGATGCCCGTAGAAATTTAAATTGCTAGAGCTCAAGCCAGATTCTTTAAAGCAGATAAATCCATCAATTGAAGAGCCACCTATCCTGGAGCTGAAACTTCTGCCAAAACACATCAGATATCTCTTCTGCACTTGATACTGTGCAAGAAGAAAAACTGCTCCGAGTACTCAGAGATCATAAAAAGGCTATGGGATGGACTATAGTAGGCATCAGAGGCATCAACCCATCCTTTTACATGCACAAAATTCAAGTAGAAGAGAATTCCAAGCCCTCTATCAAAGCAGTATTGGGGCAGCAAAAAAATAGGGTCTTCCATTCCATCTACTATGCTAGCAAAACCTTGAACGAGGCACAAATGAACTACACTACAACCGAAAAGGAATTACTAGCAGTGGTATTTGCATTTGACAAATTTAGAGCATATCTGGTGGGCACTAAGGTGATCGTTTACACAGACCATTCAACCGTCAAATATCTTATCGAGAAAAAAGATACAAAACCACGTTTGATCTGACGAGTTTTACTACTACAGGAATTTGATCTCGAAATCAAAGACCGAAAGGGAGCTAAAAATTAGGTCACTGACCATCTATCCCGCCTTAAAGGACCCCAGCTAGTTCATGATATGGAGCAAATTTGGGAAGTGTTTTCGGATGAGCAACTTTCTCTATTTCCCTAAGCAGCCCACCATGGTATGCAGATTTCGTCAATTATATCGTTAGTAGAATGCTGCCTCCGGGGTTGAATTCACACCAAAAGAAGAAGTTTCTCTATAATGTTAAATTCTATTTCTGGGATGATCCATATTTATTTAAACAATGCTCAGATCAGCTGTATCGGAGATGTATTCTAGAGTGTGAATAAGAAGTATTACTGCAGAGCAATCATTCATCACCGTATGGGGGCCACTTTCAAGGAGACAAAACTGCAGCAAAAATACTGCAATTTGGATTCTACTAGCCATCGTTATTTAAGGATGCCCACTTTTATGTCAAAAATGCGATCAATGCCAACAGACGGGTAACATTTCTAAAAGACGTGAGATGCCTCTTACTAATATTATTAAAGTAGAAATATTTGATGTCTAGGGTATCAATTTCATGGCCCATTTATTCCCTCCTTTGGAAACCAATACATGTTGGTTGCTGTTGATTATGTTTCCAAATGGGTAGAGGAAATTCCAACTCAAGTAGGTGATGTTAAAACAGTCCTCAAGTTTGTAAAGAAGAATATCTTTATATGTTTTGGCACGCCAAGAGTGATTATTAGTGATGGAGGGTCTCATTTTTTGTAACTAGCAGTTCCTGGCAATTCTACACAAATACGGCATACGCCACAGAGTGACAACAGCATACCATGCGCAATCTAACGGACAGGCCGAGTTGGCCAACAAAGAATTGAAGCAAATTCTAGAGAAAACCATCAATTCTTCTTGCAAAGACTGGTCTGCCAAATTGGATGACGCACTATGTGCGTATCGAACTGATTATAAAACTCAGTTTGGAATGTCTCCATACCAACTGATTTATGGAAAAGCCTACCATCTACCGCTAGAACTGGAGCACAACGCATATTGGGTAATTAAAAAACTAAACCTGGATATGCAACAAGCAGGAAAATGCCGATTATTGCAACTCAATGAGTTGGATGAATTTCGGATGCAAGCCTATGAAAATGCCAAGATCTATAAAGAAAAAGTGAAGAAATAGCATGATAAAAAATTCTAACACAAAATTTCAAGCCAAGTCAGAGAGTTTTGCTCTTCAATTCAGGATTGAAGCTATTTCCAGGAAAATTCAAATCTTGTTGGTCAGGTCCATTTGTGGTGATAAAGGCAACTGAGAATGGAGCGGTGGAAATATGTAATGAAGCATCCGGAAATAGTTTTATCGTGAATGGGCAACATCTTAAGCATTATATGGGAGATGATTTTCAGCGTTGCAAGGAGGTGGTAGAACTGAAAGAGAATTGAACAGTAAGAACGTCGAGCAGAAGACGATAAACTCAACGCTGGATAGGAGGCAACTCATCAATCATTTCCTGTTTAATTCTTTGTTGTTGTTTTTGCTTTTGTAGGAAAATTAGTTGAAAGTTTTTCGCCGATGCCACCAGAGGTCAAAGCTTATTTTGGGCAGCCATCGTAGCCCCAGCCCAATGAGGAGGCCAACAAGGACGATGAGGACGTGACAGAGTCTAATTCTTGAGGGAGTCCTAGTCCTTTCCTTTTGTTTTTCTTTTCTTTCATTTTTTCTTTTCATTGTATTTTCATTTTTAGTTCATTTTAGGGTCATGCATTGAGGATGATGCATCTCTGAAGTTTGGGGGGTGTATAATTCTCAACCATAGGTTAGTTTTGCATTTTAATGTTCATGCTTTAGTTTATGTTGCATGCATTTCAATTCCAACTAATGAAAGTTGTCTTTGTTTCAATTCATCCGATTGTGAAAATGTGCAAGGCTGTGATTAAGTTTGATTTGAAATTGAATTCATGAAAGAATGGGCAATTCAGATTGAAACCAAGAATAAGCAGGTTGAAATTAACATGTGAAAAAAATTTAAGAATTTTAAAGAAATTTCAGAGTACATTGTTCTAATTAAATAACAGGCATATCTTTCAGATCGAGATGATGAAAACTGAACTAAATAATTGCTGACCAAGCATTTCGACGAGTTCGAAAATGGTATTATTCACAGGAATCACTCAAACATGTTCAGTACCCCTAATAAAGCATTATAAAAAGATAAAAATGGGGTGGTTGACCTAAGCTAAGTAACCGGGACTTGGCAAGGTTTGCACAAAAGCAAAGGAAAATCACAGTAACAATGCTTTAAAAAAATGAAAACATATCTCCAAATATCCTGAAATATGGTGAGGAGAATTTCACAATAAGTTTGGATGGGAAAAAGAATGTACAGTTGTTAAAGATTGAATTTAGTGACTTGATACCATTTGCTGTAACAAGTGTATTCAGTTTAATGATTAGTTTGCTTGAATTCATTGATTTCCTAACTAGTTTTCGAATCGAATGAAAGATTGACATGTTGAAATATAACTTTGCACTATGGAATTCTAGCATCCACATGTAACTTGGTTTGGAAAGAAAAATTTACGCCTTGTTTGTATAATGATGGATTTTTCAGGTTAAATTAATCACGACCTTCTGAAATGGCTAAGTGAATTGATCAATGCATAACCAGAAGCAAAAGGAGTGGATTTTTATTTTTCTGCATATATTCATCATTTATTCATTCTGTTTACATGTGTTGCTCGAGGACTAGCAACATTTAAGTTTAGGAGTATAATAACTCATATTTTTACGAGTTATTATGGCCCATTTCAGACTTAATTTGTGTGTTAGTTCGAGAGATTAGGTATCGTTTGCATTCATTTAGATTAATTTTCATCCGTTTTGCATTTTATAAGCATTAATTAGTTTTTAGACAATTTTTGCATTATTTAGGCATTTTTAGTTCATTTATTTAGTTTTTCCATCTTTTTTAGGAAGGACAAGACGTATGATAGCAGAGCAGACGAATTGAATGCAAGCTGAGGCATCCAGAACCAGAGCGTTGGCGCCTAGGCACCACCCTACACGCCTTAACCATTTGCAGCACACATAGCTGACATGAAGGAGCAGTCCAGAGAGTTGGCGCCTAAGCACCACCCAGGGGTGCCCAGGCATCACTTCTCTACAGTAAACCCAAGCCAGAAGCCACAAATCAAGTGGTGCAGTCCAAGGAGTTAGTGCGTAGGCGCCAGTGCAAAAAATTCTTAGGGTTCCAAAATGTGTCTAAACTGCTCAGCATACAGAGAGTTGGCGCCAACGCGCCAATACGCATCCGTATGCAAATATTCCAGTGCGTAAGCTGCGCACAGAAGACTCTATATCTAGTTCCTAGGAGTTCGCAAGCGAAAAAAAGAGAGAGGAGGAAAAGCCTAAGTACGAACTACAGTGTAAGAGAAAGTGGAAATCGAGATCAAAGCTCGGATTAAAGAAAGGAATCAAGTCTCGTTGGTAGAAACCGCTGGAAAATAGTTTTTTTTTCTTTTCAATTTTCTTTCTCTGCACTATGTATACTTTTTATATGGATGTAGTGGTTGTTAAAATCATGTATTTGAACTAAACCTCCATTAGATAGATAGTTAGGATGAATTGACTTCTAAACTGTATTGTTTATCGGTTCTTAGAATATTCAAGAATGAATATTTAAGCTTGTATACATGGTTGTGTATGATTTACTTTTGCATGTGTGAGTATAATGCTTTTACAAGATTGGCTATCTTGTAAGATGATCTAATTGCTTGATTTACCCTTGGAAAGGGGAGATCTTTGCGAGATCCATGTGCAAAGCACAGGTTTCGACCTTTGTTTAAGGATAGTTGTTTAACAGATAGGAATATGCCGTTAAACCCTGTGTAGTCATTATATAAGTTGAACTTTTCAATTCCACTTTATTTAATGGAATGGGAACATAACACTTAAATAGGTTGTAATTAGCTTTATATACTGTTGGAAGACATATATGAAGATACATGGACTTGGGCTAGTAAATTCATATGCAATCCGCCTAACAAGAACCAGAGCAACATAGTTTAGATTCAAGGATTCCGATCTATCCATCTGTCATCCCTAATCAGGAAACCCGTTTTAGTATCGAGTAGTCTCAGATCTCTACTCTAATTTCCCCTTTTTGCAATTATTAGTTTAATAGGACCACAAACTCAGAATTTCACAACCCTCGAAATCAATTAAACAAAATAATAATTCTGTTTAACAATTTCTCATGGGAACGATACTCTACTCACTCTTTATTACTTGACACGACACGTATATTTGTGTAAATAGCGAGCAATTTAAGACATATACACAACTCGTCAGTGGTCCGGGACTAAAGGGCCGACAAAGCCAAGATAATAAAATGCTTCAATTGTGGTCAAGTCGGACACATTTCGCCTAACTGTCCAAATAAGCCACAAGGACCACCAGCTCGAGGGAAGCCGGCCCAGTAAAAAGTCCATGCCATCGCCAATCGACCCGATACTACTACCAACCAAGTGCGTGTCCAAGCCCTCACCCAAACGGAGTCACAAGAGATAGAGGAAAAAGTGATTACAGGTATGATTTACATTTTAGGAAATTCTGCAGTAGTTTTATTTGATTCTGGAGCTACGCATTCATTTATATCATACCAATTCGTAATCACATATGCACTTCGAGTAGAAGAAACCAGTAGTACTATACATGTAGAATTTCCAGTATATACATTGGCAAGTATAAATCAAATTTGCAAGGCATGTCCTATCAAGATAGGAACAAAAATATTGGAAGCTGATCTCATCCTATTACCAATGATAGAGTTTGATGTCATATTAGGAATAAATTGACTAAGTCAATGGGGTGCTATAATTGATTGCGGAAATAAAAAGGTGCAATTTGAAACGCCAAAAGATAAAGTATAGATCAGTAAAATAAGACAACCAGAAAACACAATAAGGATGGTATCAACTATAAAAGAAGTGTGAAACCCTAACCCAAGTAGGCCATATGCATGCATTGAACATGTATTTGATGATTATTTATGACTTATGGAATTATGAAGGTATTTTATGATTTTTGCTAATTATGGTGATCAGGGTTACGGGTTAGCATTAATGATGTGATTAAGCATTTTGAGCCTAAATGAGACAATGAGTTTAGAATGAATTATTTATGATTTAA
>JAXCLR010010465.1:0-10259 GCA_035584095.1 Annona squamosa | reverse complement strand
CTCATAGGGACAAATTTGTCGAAGTGCTAAACAATGCCCACTTACCCATGGAGACATCTCCCGAAACTGTGGCCAACATGATCGAACAGATTATGCTTCTCCAAGTGAAAACTTTTAACAACGAGGAATAACCAAAGGAGGGGAAGCAACACACTTGATCCTTGAACATATCAGTCAAACATGCTGATTTCAAAATCCCACTGGTACTCATTGATAATGGATCTGGATTGAATGTTTGTCCAAAGAGAACGTTGGATTCCATGGGTATCAGGATGGAGAAAGTTAGATAAAAAAGTTTGGTTATTAGAGCCTTCGACAATTCCAGAAAAGAGGCCATCGGGGAAATTGACTTGGATATTGTAGTGGGTCTAAAGAAATTCAATATCCCTTTTCAAGTTTTAGACATTCCAGTCTCATTTAATCTACTTCTTGGAAGACCTTGGATTCATGATGCGGAGGCAATACCATCAACCTTGCACCAAAGAGTAAAATTTCCATTTGATAACCAGATTGTGGTGGTATTGTCTGAAATGGAAGAAGAATTAGCGGTTGAATCCGAGGTCCCAATCGTACAAGTTGAGCACACTGCTGACGATGTCCCCTACCATAGTTTTCAATTTGAGAAAGTGCAAAGTAAGCCCCAGGGGCATCCTGGGAAAGTTGATCCAATCTTCCCATTAGTTGATCGTTTGACCTTTTTCTATAAGGCAAAGAATGCCTCAAAAGCCAAACTTCCGGAGGTCAAATTGCAAAAGAATAAGGCTGGTTTAGGATTCAAGGAAAAATTGAACAAAAAGACATTGTCTGTCGGAACTCGTCCAAGCAAACCAGGGGCATTGAATCCTACTTGGCAAATCATCACCAAGGAACAACTTTCTCAGGTACTCGCTTCACTCTAACTAGAACCGAATTGCAAGAAATTGAGAACTGATGATCTCTCTTTGCAGGAACCATAAACCACGGTGGCGCAAATTGAAGGAGTCGAAGAGACAAATTTTGAAGATGATCAACTGGAAGAAATTGAAGATGATGATGATGATTTTGGTATTAATGGAATTATGGTCATTGAATATGACCAGAAGGAGACCGATCTGAGAATATCGCATCATGACTCGATGTGGTATTTTGAATATGTGAAAACAATCGGTGGGGTAGGCATCGGTTGGCAAAAAAACTCAGTTGTAAATACAATAGAAAAATTCAGGCACAATTGGTATGCTGTACCTTTGTATTCAGGTTCAAAAAAACTTGAAAAACAAGAAAAATTCAAAAATACTGAAAAATCAAACAAAATCTCAAAAAAATCAAGAAAAAAGAAAATTGTAAAAAACATTAGAAAAACATTGGAAAATCTTTAAAAAATCAGAAAAGAAGAAAATCCCCAAAAAATTGAAAATTGCAAAAAAACCAAAAATATTAAGAAACTTCCCAAAAATACCAAGTAATAAAGGTTAGAATTTTAATGTTAATGAGGTGGACATTCCCATCAAGCTTCATGAGGAAGAATCATTAGAATCTGAATTCAATGAATTAGTTGAAAGAATTGAAAACAAAACCAATGTAGATTCTAAGGATTTTGAGATTATCAATCTAGGTACCGAGGATAAGCCAAGGGAGGTAAATGTTGAAAAATCATTGTCTCCCCAAAATAGACAACGAATGATTGAATTCCTCCGATCTCATCTTGTTAGCTTTGCGTTTTCCTATGAAGACATGCCAGGGCTTGATGAAGGTTTGGTTGTCCATCGTCTACCTTTGAAGTCTGGGTGCAAACCAATGAAACAAAAATTGAGAAGATATAGGCCAGACTTGATCCTCCAGATCAAAGAGGAAGTCGTGAAGCAGTACGATGCAGGTTTTTTTAATAACGACAGAATATGCTGAATGGTTAGCAAACATTGTCCCGGTTCAGAAGAAAGATGGGAATGTGAGAATGTGCATCGACTTTCAGGATTTGAATCACGCCAGTCTGAAAGATGATTTTCCTTTGCCTCACATCAACACATTGGTGGACAACACAGCTGGCAATAGGATTTTCTCTTTTATGGATGGCTTTTCAGGATACAACCAGATCAAGATGGCCACAGAAGATCGAGAAAAGACTTCCTTCATCACTCCATGGGGCACATATTGCTATAAGGTCATGCCATTTTGTTTGAAGAATGCTAAGGCAACATACCAAAGGGCAATGACTGCTTTGTTTCATGACATAATGCACAAAGAGATGGAAGTCTATGTCGATGACATGATCGTGAAGTCCCAAGGAGTAGAAGAGCATTTTCAAGCGTTAGAGAAGTTATTTGAACGCCTAGAAAAGTATCAACTGAGGTTGAACCCGAAAAAGTGCATTTTTGGTGCGAGATCAGGAAAATTGTTGGGATTTATGGTCAGTAAGGATGGAATTAGTGTGGATGAGGATAAGAGGAAAGCCATCTTGGAAATGCCTCCTCCGAAAATCGAGAAAGAAATTAGGGAATTTTTGGGAAGGATCCAATATATCAGCAGATTCATTGCTAAGCTTACTCCTATATGCGAGCCAATCTTTAGATTGTTGAGAAAGAATGACCCGGGCATTTGGACTAAGGAATGTCAAGAGGCTTTCGACAAAGTTAAGGCTTATTTGGCGAATCCATCGGTTTTGGTTCCACCAGTTCCAAGAAGGCCTTTGCTTCTCTACATGTTGGTAAGTGAATTTTTGACAGGATATGTCCTGGGACAGCACGACGAAACCGGAAGAAAGGAAACTGCAATTTATTATATTAGCAGGAAGTTTCATGATTATGAAGTGAAGTATAACATGTTGGAGAAAGCTTGTCTAACCTTGGTGTGGGCAACCCGAAAATTACGGCAATAGATGTTGGCATATTCAGTTATGCTAATATCTCAGTTGGATCCCTTAAGATATCTATGTAAGAAGCCTGCTCCGACAGGAAGACTAGCAAAGTGGCAATTGATGCTAGCTGAGTTTGACATCACCTATGTCACCCAAAAGGCGATCAAAGCTCAAGCTATTGCAGACCACCTTGCAGAGCATCCTCTGCCAGAGTATGAATCACTCCTAAACCAATTTTCAGATGAAGACATTTCGCAAATTGAAGAAGAGGAAATAGAAGAAGATAGAAATATCTGGATCATGTACTTTGATGGGGCGACAAACAGCAAGGGAAGTGGGATCGGGGCCATTCTCATTTCACCTGCCGGAGCACCCATACCATTTTCGAGAAGGTTGGAGTTTGAATGCATGAACAATATGGCGAAGTATGAAGCATGTATTGCAGGCTTAAGAGAAGCTATAACTTTGGGAATACAGAAAATGCAAGTATTTGGGGATTTTCTTCTTACAATAAGCCAGATAAATGGTGTATGGAAGGTGATGGATGAAAAGTTGATTCCCTATCTGGTTTATTTGGAGAACATGATAGAGGAGTTTGAAGAAGTCACATTTACCCATTAACCTCGTACCCAAAATCAATTTGCTGATGCTCTAGCTACGTTGGCCTCCATTTTGCCAATTCCCAATGGCGAAGAGAATTGGATGATCACTGTTCAACCTCAGAATTTGCTAGCATTTTGCCTACAGATAGAGGAGGCAAAAACAAATGATGATGAACCATGGTATACTGACATCAAACAGTATATAGAGAAGCAGACCCATCCATCAGAAGTAACTCAAAATGATCGCCGGACAATTCGAAGGTTAGCATCTCAGTTTGTTATACTTGGAGGTGTGCTATACAAGCGATCATTCGATCATATCATGCTAAGGTGTTTGGATATGGAGGAAGCAAACACAGTGATGTGGAATGTGCATGAAGGTAGCTGTGGTCCTCACATGAATGGGCTGGTGATGGCAAAGAAGATTTTAAGAATTGAATATTACTGGTTAACTATGGAGACAGATTGTTGTCAGTTCGTTAGAAAGTGCAGAAAATGTCAAGAGCATGCCAATCAATTTCATGTGCCAAGCAATGAACTCCATTTTCTCACTACTCCGTGGCCATTCTCAAGGTGGGGTATTGACATGATTGGTAAGATATCCCCGAGAGCATCAAATGGACATGAATACATCTTGGTTGTTGTGGATTATTTTACAAAATGGGTCGAAGCTGCTTCATTTGCCAAGGTCAAAGCTAACCAAGTGGAGAAATTCATAATGGGACATATCATCAATCATTTTGGAGTTCCAATGGAAATTATCACAGATAATGGCACCAATTTTGTCAATAAGAAGGTTGATGGATTGCTACAAACATATAAGATAAAACATCATCAGTCTACTCCATATCAACCACAAGGAAATGGAGGAGTTGAAGCTGCAAACAAGACATTGATTCGCATTCTAGAGAAGATGATTACAACTTATAAAGATTGTCATGAGAATATCCCGTTCGCATTGTGGGCATAACGTATGTCCATTCGCACCCCAACAGGGGCAACCCCTTATGCCCTTACATATGGAATGGAAGTCGTTTTGCCTGTAAAGGTTGAAATCTCATCTCGTAGAATTTTGTTAGAAAGAGAGGTGAATGAAGTTTAATGGCAGAAAACAAGATATGATCAATTAACACTCATTGAAGAAAAGAGAATTAAGGCTCTATTTCACACTCAAGCATATCAACGGCGGCTGACAAAGTCTTACAACAAGAAAGTCAAAGAAAGGATATTTTACCCAGGAGATGTAGTGATGAAGCGGATTTTGCTTATGTACCTCCATGATCCAAGAGGTAAATTCAAACCAACTTAGGAAGGACCTTACATAGTCAAAGAAGTATTTTCTGGAGGAGCACTGCGTTTGGTTAACATGGATGGGGCCATGTTGCCAGAACCAATTAACTCCGACTATGTTAAGATTTTCACCGGTCTTGAATCCAATGATTTACCTAATGAACCCAGAGATCAAAATACAGGTGATAAGTAATTGAATTTCTATTATGAATCTCATATGCAAGAGGCCATTTTTCATTAGTTCTTCCTCATAGAAACTACAAAAAAAACTTTTTTGTAAACCAAATTTTGAGCAATTAGTCTTCTTTTTATCATCGGAGAAACCCACATTTGAGTCTCATTATCCTACAAACCATAATAAATGCTGCTCACGAAGTTTAGCCCAATATTTGGAAAAACAAAAAAAGAAAGGATTTTTGAGAAGGAAAAGTATTGTCAAAACATAAATAAAGAGAAAGAAAGGTTTGTTCAAAAGAAATTTGAAAGGAAATGAAATATTGAGAAAAATAAGAAAAAGGATATTTGAAATAGTCAAGAAAAAAGGAATAGAAGTGGAGTAAGCAGTCATCCAACCCAATGCATTGATTTTTTAGCCAAATATACTTTTGTTGTTGCACATGTCCCAAACCCCATTACAACCTAATAAAAGACCTCTTGAGATGTCCGAGTAGGATCCATTGTTTTCAACTGGGGCATTGGTCAATGGCGAAATTTTGTAAATCAAAGGAAGAGACACATTCTTGTTGGTCTTTTCCCATTGGTCAGTGGAGAACAGAAAAGAGTATTGACAATTATTTCATGAGTGTAATAAACCTGCACTAACTCCCAATGAAGTCGTGGCAAGGGACTGGTGGAAGCTATAAGAAGATATGTCATGAACTCGTGCATTAGAGGAAGTAAAGAAAATGGACAATCACAAAGCGACGCAAGGTTTGGAAAGGAGAGTTGCGTTCATAAGTTGTCTAATAAAGGGAGTACAATTATTAATTCAATCTTTTCCTAAACAAAAGCGAATCCAAAATATACGATTGAAAAACTCTCACAATCTTTAGAAAATACTTGACAATTTTTCATTCAAGTAAGCTAATTCATTTTCCAAAATCTTTTACCTGAAAGCAAAATGGGATACATTCCAATTCAGAAATAAGCTTTCCAATATGAATAATCATGAGGCCTAGTTTAGATTTGAAAATGTTTACAATTCATGTTAAGATAACATCGAAGCTAAATGATCAATCTCTTTGTTGTTATCTGAAATAATTCTTTTCAGTCTGGCTATTTCCCTCTTTTGATGAGTATTCACAGCTTCCAATTCCGAAATTCTTCCTTGATATTGAGTCTCCAAATTGATAAGTGTTCTGTTTTGTTCATCAATTATTTTCTTCAATCTCTCGATCTCCTCTTGAGAGCTTTCGTCTGTAATCCCCAATGATGGATGTTGATAATATGTTTCTTCTTGATAGGTGAAGGGGGTGGAAGATGAAGCTGCAACTGGTGCATTCGAGAAAGCAATGTTAAACACAGGAAGGGAGGTTGTGCCACAAGAAAAGGGACTCGCCTGAACCCCATCAAGGCAAGGTGCATCAGAATAAGCAATCTCCGTTGCTTTGGAACCGAAGGCAGGAAAGCTAGAATCATGAACATCAGCCACAGAAGAACGACAAGCAGATGGAATCTCCTGACCATAAAGTAGAAGCCTGTAATCGCTCGATATTTTCAATAGACCGGGATGTTGTTGAATCACCCAAAGATGATAAGTAGGAATTGTCTCAGGAGTCCTGGAAGCAATAAAACCCATATCTTGCGTCATCAATTTATCCTCCTAGGTTGAAGTTATTCTATTCAAGAAATCCTTTTTCATTTGTGTAAACGTGACAAAAGGCTCTGGATGATGCACCAATTGAGGGACAACTTGCACATAACCGAGTTGGCGGAGAAAACGATCCGGATAATATGGCATCAATCCATGCAGACCAGGTAACCACAAAGGAGGAAAATCAGGAGAGCAGATGATAGGGTTGGTGAGAAGCCAAGAGCAATGTCAATGGATCTCGTGATCTCGAAGCTCAGCTAGCCAATTTAGGTAGGAGTCAGACGAGATTGTGTCAATGGTGGGGCAGCGAGTTAAGAGAATCCTCATGATGTTAACTTTCGTAGCCATGTAAGGAACAGGCTTTGCAATCAAACTCAAGTAGCATTTGAGCCATACTTGGAGAAGTGCAAACATCCTTCAAGCACAGCTATTCTCTTCAAAACATAATTGGTCAAGCCCCTATATAATTCAGACACTATCAACGGCATAATCGTCTGCTTTTGGAGAACACCTTCCAGCACTTGGAAAAGAAGAGGATCAAAGCTCTTTATATCACCACCAAAGTAAACTTCTCCAAGAACACAAAGGATCAAGTCATGAATGCAATCCTTGTATCCTTTAGTTAGGGTTCCGCCACGAATTGTTGAAAATCCTTCTATCAAGTACTTGGTAGAGAACCGATTCAGATCACTTCCTCGAAGCCCATGCGTAACTTGGTCTCTTGTCAAACTTAAATATTTCTTAAAATTTGAAAGATATCCATCTTTGGGTTTCATGATGGTTAATGGACAATGCAGTGGGAGTCCAGTCAAACGGGATGCTTCTTCTAAAGACAAAGATAGTTCATTTCCCCCAAATTGAAATACTTGGGTGATAGGATTCCAACGTCGCGCCACAGCTTCCAAGAAGTCCCAATCGAGGATAACTTTACACAATTCCAAAGCATAGGTAAAGTTATGTTTGCCCAACAATACGAATTCATCATCTGTGAGAGAGTCAATCAACACTTTCAACTTGTCATGGCAATCTGGCCTGCGTTGAAGTAATTGATAAGGCGTCCCATCTTTTCTTTGATCCATTATCCTACGATTGCAAAGTGTGAAGAAAATACATGTTTGAAGAGCATGAGCAATGAATAAGGTGAGGGAGTCTACCAAGAAGAATTTGTGCATGTAAGAGAAGCTTAATGACACCAAATCAGTTTCTGCACCTCTAAATCTGAGTTTTTAACCCCAATTCACATACAAGCTAGTTGTTGAAACTGATTTCTACTAAGTTTCAATTTTAGTTTTTCGAAGTTTCAGAATTGTTGCTTCTCAATTCACGTTCAGCTCTTCCAAGTGGATGTTTCAATTACAATTAGATTTGCTGGATTTCTGCAAATGCAAATATGTTTTCAGCAAGCTTGGAACAAATTCCAGCAAACTTCAAATCGGATTTCAACAAATGCAAATCTATTTTCAGCAAGCTTGGAACAGATTCCAGCAAATTTCAAATTGGATTTCAGCAAATGCAAATCTGTTTTCAGCAAGCTTGGAACAGATTCCAGCAAATTTCAAATCAGATTTCAGCAAATGCAAATCTGTTTTTAGCAAGCTTGGAACAGATTCCAGCAAATTTTAAATCGGATTTCAGCAAATGCAAATCTGTTTTTAGCAAGCTTGAAACAGATTCCAGCAAACTTCAAATCGGATTTTAGCAAATGCAAATCTGTTTTCAGCAAGCTTGGAACAGATTCCAGCAAACTTCAAATCAGATTTCAGTAGTCTCAAATCCGTTTTCAGCAACTTGAGAGGATTCTCCAGCAGTTTGAAGTCATCAAAATAGAAAACAATAAAGAGGAACATGGAAGAAGGGAGATTTCAGCAATATTAGAATATGGTTTCAGCATAACAAACCCAAGTTTCAACAGTTTCAAAGCAACTTCCAGCAACTCTTCTCTCAAGTTCCAGCAACGTTGAGGGGTGAAATAGGTTAAAACAACAGGATACTGATGAAAAAAGCTGTAACAATGAAAAAGACTAGACATGGCAGTTTCCTTTTGAGAACAAGCAGGTGGCTTTGCCATTTTGAAGAAAAAACAGGTTGCTGCCATAAAAAATTAATGGTGGAGCAACAATAAAGAGAGGATACTGTAGGTGGCAGTTTCCTTTTGAGAACAAGCAAGTAGCTTTGCCATTTTGAAGAAAAAACAGGTTGCTGCCATAGAAAATTAATGGTGGAGCAGCAATAAAGAGAAGATACTGCAGGTGGCAGCTTTCTTTTGGGAGACATGTGACTACCCATGTCATTTTGGGCAAAAAGGATGAAATGCTTTAGATGGAACTTTTGCCAATACATTGGAAGAGATCGTCAAGGGACTTTAACATGGTTCATCGAGATGGACCAAATGAGATGCAATTCATTTGGATTCTTGTAATAAAAAAAATAAAAAAAAAATTTGAAAATTAAAACAAATCCGAAAATTCTAAATTCAAAAAAATAAATAAATCCGAAAATACAAAAAAATCAGAAAATGCAAAATTCAACTAAAGAATGGATGATGAAAAATTGAATTCAAGTTTGATAAATGGTTCGATGGTGTCAGTCTAAACTTACAGTGTTAGCCTGACCGTATCTCCCCTAATTAATTTATGCGATTGTTATATCATTTATTTTGCAAAAAAATCATTATCATTATTAAATATTTTGACGGCAAATTAGCAAATGTCATCACCTTCAAGCCTGTAAGGCTTCGCGAATGAAGCATGGTAGTTGGTGCATGGGTGATGGGTCTATATCCTGTAAGGCTTCGTGAATGAAGCATGGTGATGACCAAGGAGTTGAGGAATCTATTTGTTTTAAAATTCATGGCATGATAATCAGACAATTTAATGAAGGGAATGCACACAATGGTGCAACATATCAAACTATTAAGCCAATTAATTTTGGGTCGTATGATTTTGCCAGCAGAGTGTCTCGAATCTTTGACTTTCGACTTGCGAAGTCTCAGCCAAAGAGGGGCATTTGTAGACACCCTTTCTTGTTTTGTTTTGATTTGATATAGTTTGTTTTGCAATTATGTTTTTAATAATTTGTCATTTGTGTGGTGCATTTTTGGCATTTTGAAAACTTAAAGCTGTGTTGGTAATTCTTAAAACAGATGCTATTTTGTAATTTTGATAAAACTTGAGCATTGTTGTGCATTTTTTTCACCCACTAATTGTCTGGATGAGTTGTCTTATTTTGATTGGATGCTTTATTGCATGTGGGGACCACTAGGAAGCTTCCAAGTACTTTCCTAAGACCCTAATGCATGGGATATAAAATCTCTCTTTAGTTTTCTGCATGGGAGGCTACGTAGAGGTGATGGAGCTTTTCTTTTCTGCTTGGGGGGCTGGGAAAACGGGAATAGTGAAGTTTTTCTGAGAGGGTGAGTTTTCTGAGAAGGCAAAAATCCTATCACATTTTTCTGGAAGGAACAGCCGTTGGAGCTCAAGGGAGAGAGCAGAGCTGCTGGTATTTGACTTTTGCTAGGGTTCTAAGTTTCTGGTTGTTTGTCCTTTAGATTGGCAATGAGTTTCCCAACAGATTGTGAGAGATTTCAGCTTTCCTTTAGTTCTTAATCAGGTATGATTATTGAAACTGTTTTGGTTTAACAAATTTGGTAGCCATGTAGCCTTTCATTTAACATCTGTTTTTCAATAAATCTGTATAGAATAAAACAACTTTCATTGGTATT
>JAXCLR010010464.1:0-10265 GCA_035584095.1 Annona squamosa | reverse complement strand
AAGGAGAAGAAGAAGAAGAAGAAGAAGAAGATAAGGAAGATGTTAGTGAGGAGCAGAATCAGTAGAAGTGGAAGAAGCAGACTTGAAAATAAGAGGACTTGTCGAAATGACAAAAGTCATTTTAATTGAAAATTATATCTTATAAACTGTTAAAATTGAATAAATATGAATATCACTTTTGGCATCGTAAATAAATCTAAGTTATGATCGTGTTAGCCCTTGTTAAGAGGAGCTCTTGCTATCTCCAGCATTTGTACATGTCTTTCTCTACGTAAATATGGAGCCAAGTATTTAATTTACATATCAAAAATTTATAAATTTTTAATATATGCATTTATTTTTCATAGGTTTTAAAAATAATAGTTGTAGGTAAAATAATCTAGATACACCATAAAAATATTCCTTGTTGAAATTCCAAAAAAATATTCACATATTTAAAAATCACAAAATTTTATAGGTTGGACCCGTAGTTTCAAAAATATAAAAAAATAACTACATAAAATGAATTATTTTCAATATTTTAGAGAAATTTTCAAATTTCACTCATCTCCATGTGCCTGTGGTTATATTTCTCATTTACGTTTGATGTTAAAAATACCTTCAATGAGAAACATATGTGTTTTAAAATTTAATATTTTTTTAGAGTGAATATATAACTATTAAATCTTAAAAAAGTTTATGCGAAATTAATAATTTTGAAAAAACTTAATTTTTAGAAAGATACCTAAATAGGTAGTATGGATGTTATTCTAAAACATTGGAAGAGAATTGGGACATACAAATATTACCATGCTATAATACACATAAGAGCAATTTTGTAATTTTACCTCGGCACGTAAAGGGCACATGGGGTCATGATCCTCTATGACTAGTTCAAAATGAAAAATTTTCAATTAGTTAAAAAAACTCATATTTTGAAGTTTTTTAGTTTGTTTGTAAAATTGTTAATCGAGCTATTATTATCTATAAATAAAGTTTTAAAATTTTAACATGATAAAAGTGACAACAATAACCCTGTATTTAAATTTTCAAAAATATGTACATGTATCTACAAACAATAAAGCATCACCTATAAATACTATACAACAAGATCGACCCTTTTATGAGAACTAAAATATAATAAATTGTAACGCCCCGTCGACACAGTTGACAGTCGCTACCGAATTACAGGATCGATAACAATGAGAGAATATACGCAAATGCAATAGCATAATTAATAGGCCATCATAAAGTAGGTGTCCTATTAAGTTCAAATTAAACTGGATCCAAATAATAAAATTGAAATAATACATACTTCGTATCTTCACTAGTTACCCTTTAAAAATCAATATAAATGATAATTATAAATCTACATTAATCAAGTCCTAGCCTCAATTGGTATGCCAACCCCATGTTGATCTCCACTCGCATACCTGTTATAAAAAAATTTACAAAATACAATAAGTCCAAGCAAACCCAGTAAGTAGATATATAAATGTGAACTGGTAAAACTTGTGTAAATAATATGCATAGGGGCAATTCAATTTTAAAGCCATATGGAATATATATTGATGCTTAAGCATACATCAACGCATCATACGCATGTCACTTCTCCAATCCATCCATAACATTCTCAAATTCAATTGGGAGGTTCGGTATCTCACTCCGTTATCCAACCCCCTGCATAACCTAGGTTGTCATCATTGCATCCTAGTATAAGTGGCCAATATTGCACATGTAACTAGGGTGCAACTCAGGTTGGGTTGTACCGAATTTGAGTGAAACCAAACCCAAACCCAAACCCAAGCCCAGATATTAAAATCTAGATTTGGGTTGGCATTGATTTCGGCATTGGTTTCGGTTTAAAATTCTAGACACTTTCAAACTATTAGAAGTTGAAATTATCGATAGAGATAACAAATTTTTAAACATTAGTTCATTCGCATATGAATAATTTACACGTAAATATGTTTGTATGACCTATGATATTTTTTGTTTTGATGAAAGTTGGTCTTTAATTAAAAGATAATTCTAAATATAATGAACATATTGAATTACACATAACAATCAATATAAAAAAATAAAAATACACCTACGTTTGATAAATTTTAGTACAACATGAATTTTGAATGTAACATTTTTTTTTGATTGGTATATAATTACATGTATCTCAACACATATTATACTTGAAGATCTGAGACATTCTTACAAATCTGAGAACACATAACGTCCCAAAGAAATCTGGAAGACACAGCTTCCAACAGCCACCTGGGAGACCACCTTGCTCCCACACTTTCCACCTGGGAGACCACCTGCTCCCACACTTTCCACTCGGGAGACCACGCTCCCACGCCTATCCGGGGATTCGATCCCCCGCCAGCTGCAGCTACGGCTGTCCGCGCTGCAGCTGGCGACCAACCGAGCTAGCCTCGGTTAATTTTGAATGTAACATTAATTGAATGTTGATGAAAATAATAACAATAACATTGCCAATAACAATAATAATAATAAATAAGATATTTTTATTAAATTCTGCATCTTGTAAGAAAATGATATGCCGATACTGTACTTAACTCAACCAACACTATAATGATATCCTATATTCAATAAATTTTTTATGCGTTAATATATATAGTATTTAAATAAAAGAAAATACCATGATATAACTTAATAAATACCAAAAAGGAGGTAAATTTGTCTTTCTAAGTAACATAAAAAAAATTAAAATATTACTCTTCTAATCTTATATGGTTTATACAACAACCATCAATCTTGTAGCACCTTGATCTATGATAATGTAACCAATAGTCCTATCATAGTATTTTATGCCAAAACTGTGAGGACAGAATTGTAATGCCCTGTCAACCATGCCTCCCACAATTGGCGGTTTCTACCTAAAAGCCGCCAAGATTGGTCAAGCTAAGGGAAAATGCTAAATCAATGATTATCACTTTTTGATAACTGTGGGAATTTACATCAAATGCCTCAATATGCATCAAAAATATTTTCTACAATTACTACATAAATATTATCATTTCAAATGGCCTAAATATAAATACTTAACTTCAAAAGAATGTAAATTTAAATAACTATTTAACCTAACTTCCATTAACTTGTTGAGACCAGTAATATTTAGCATCATTTGCTTTTCTTGTTACTAAAAAAATAAAAAATTTGGAGTGAGTCCACACAAACTTAGTAAGTAGAACCAAAATCTAAATAAAAAAAATTGAGTGTCAAACAATATGTTTATTTTTCAGTAAATCATAAATCATTTTCAAATTAGTAATATATGCATGCTCGTGATCAAGCATTCCAATAGTATACCGTACATATGATTTTCCTATTACATAAGTTAAATCTAATAGGGAGGTTCGATATCCTTCGCCGCCTTACATCAGTCCTCAGCACGAGACAATCAAATGTAGGAAACACCTTACCAAGTCAAATGACAAGGAAGTGTATCGATATCCTGTCATGACCTCCATAAATCCATGGCCCTGCCACAAACTTATGCCTATGGCTCAGCTCAAACACTCAGGTACAAGTACCGATCTCTTTATACTGGTCTAACAATAAATGCCAACAAATAGCAAGTCACGTTCATGGCTTCGAATACACTATCACGATAAATGGTCGGACATATCCACAACCCCAAATACAATCTCATCATAACAAATAGCTAGACATCTTCACAACACTAAATATCGCATCATAATTAATAGCCAGACACACTCACGGCTCAAAATATTACATCACAATAGCTTGGAAGTTCGTCATGGCCTATAGCTATTAATGGCTAAATCATACCCCGGTTTCCAATCAGAAATATGTTACCAATTGTCGTTGGTGATCTCAAACAACAATTCTCTCTCAACATCTTTAGCCATGGCTTATGATAATAGTAGCACCTAATGCACACATCCATATGTCAAAATATAACTCTAGCATGCTCCAAGTTTCAAATTCAACACCACAATAAATTAATCTCTCAATCAACTTTAATCATTTTAAGAAAAAAATAAATTATCAGCATCCTAAACATACATACTCCGAAAATACACGAAATAAATTTTCAATTCAAAACAAAGTCCTACTTACCTAAAAGCTGCATATCAAACTTTTCTTTCCTAGAACTTAACATTTAAATTTGAACTCTTGAATCCTTTATCTTGACAACATATAAAATTCATTATTAAAATTTATATATTTAATATATTTAAGTTTTACCAAAATACACAACATATAAATAATTTGTGGCCAACTAAACCTTTTGTAAACTCTTTCCATAGAATATAATTACATTCATTCTATCCAAAATGATTAGAAGATTTTAATATTAGATAAAAAAACTCCAATTCAATTAAATTCTTCGATATCTATATATATTTGACTGCCTCTTCAATTTGACAAGATTTGATAATAAAAATCAACCACAAAAATTTAACTTTAAATAGTAAAATGCTAATTTCTAATATTAAATCAATTCCATCAATTTTATGCAAAGTCATATGTCCCAAATAAATTCATAAAGACCATCCCCAATTCCTCTTGCTAACACTTTATTATTGTCATTTAACCGACCTCCCATGCATTTTGTTATATATTAAAAATATATAATTATAGTCTATCATACATTCTGACGGTCTAGATAATTATCATTTTTTTCATAATAATATATAATATACAGAATAAAGAGTTGTTCCATTTTATTGGCATTAATATACCTTTGTAAAAATATAGACATGTCATATTAACATATTAAAATGAATGCTCGGTCCACCACCATTTGCATCCTGTTTATATATTGACACACATATATATAGCAGATATTATGTATTAACTATTACTAAATAATATTGACTTATATATAGTAGATATTATGTATCAACTCTTACTAAATAATGTGTATATTTGAATAACTTCCCATATCTACATACAAATCAAAATGATGAAGCGAAATAAGCATACTTTAATTTCATATCCCGTTGCCCTCTAACTTTCCTTTTCTTTGCATGATGCTTTTTACAATTTTAATCGTCCCCGAGAGAGACATCCTCCGTGAATGCCCGGTCCACCATAATCAGCATTTGGTTCATATATTGGCATATATAGTAGATATTAGTAGATATTATGTATTAATTATAACTAAATAATGTGTATATTTGAATAACCTGCCGTATTCACATACAAATCAAAATTATGAAGAAAAATAAGCGTACCACAGTGCACAATATCTCGGCCCACTATCTCTTCTTTTCTTTGTATGATACTTCGGACAATTCTAAACGTCCTCCCAAGAGACGTCCTCCCCCATCAGCTAGTTAAATATTATTATCTACTAATTTAATTTTAACTTATCCATACTACGATTAGAAGAGTAACATATAACAATAATAGCAGAGGTCAAACTGTGAAATGTGAGCCCACCATATTTTTACATAATGAATGTAAATTCCCCTTCCGTTCACCATCGCATTTTTCCATTTTGTAATGCCAAATTTGAGATTTCTCTCATTTAACCCCAACTTAGATTAGAAATTGGATTCCCCCTTGATACATGCGTAATTAATGGGAGGTTATGATTTTAATTCAATTCAATTCTATCGATTTCTCTTCTTTTTATACTTTTTTTTATGAGTATTTATATATTACAATCTTAACTGGTATTACAATTAAATTCTGAGACATTCTTACAATTTTGCTAACAATTATCTACTATTTCTAAACTTTCCCACCGGTGGACGGCTCCTACAAACTTGGGGAGACTTGCAACGTCACCACTTCAGAAATGCTACTGGGGATATTCGAAGCCAGGACCACCTGCTTGTGAGGCCATGTCCTGTACCACTGAGGTATGACCTCAGTGGCTCTTCTTTTTATACTTAGCATTAACTAAACATTACAACATCACACGGCTTCCACTTCGAATTAAATCACACCTTTAGTATTCTATATTAAGTGTAAATTTTTCTTTACACTACCCTAAAATGTATCCCTTTATAACATTTTCTTCTTGTAGACCCGATTTTTATTTCTTTTTTTTTTTCAAATGTGCTAACACATTGTATATATTTACTTCATATATATATCTCCGTTAATATTTCTAGCTTGCCAAATATTTTCTTAAAACATGTATTAGCACAAAATAATATATTAAATTTTAAGATTTATCTCTCCCTACCTAGGGCCGTAGGGATGTCTCTTTAATTCCTAGCTAATGTCTATTTCTAAAAGATTTCCCAAAGATACTCTGCATAGCTATACTCTCACTTTAATTTTCAATTCAAGATTATCCATTAGCTCACACTTCAACTTTTAACCTCTTCCTTAATCATAAGACCTTAATCCTTAAAGTACTATAATTCCTTATTTCAAATTGGATTAATATAATACTTAACCCACTTTGAGAGCTAGCTAATAATTTAGACTAACAAACAATATAATCAATGTACTCTCCAATTTACATTTAATCTTCAACATAATTCACATCCAACATTCCACTTTTATATAAATTGCAAATTTTTCTTAATTCTTCCACATATTAAAAATCAAACCATACTAACTTGCAAATGTGAAAACATTTAAATTTATGCAATTGCCAAATCTCAAATTTTTTTAATGGAATATCATCTGAAAATTAGAGGGTTTCATGGAAATACTATTGTATATTTTCGAAAATAATTATGATGTAATGCACTTACGAGAAATTAGAGAGACCGTTTGGGAGGGGCTTTCATAATCTCAAGTTAGAATAATAAGAGATTTTATAAAAATATAAGTAAAGAAGCGTGATTTACAAAAATGTTCATAAAAATATTAATAAATGGGTTGTCATGCCACATAAAGATTAACCCTAAAAAGGGGGCAAGACCATTGTCTCGTGGAAGCATATGAACTATGAAATATACAATCCTCGTTAAGCAAGCTTGAAATATTAATAACTGTAAGATATATCAAGAGATATAATTGCAAATTCCATGCCATCACTAATAAAGGGAGAATTTAGCCTCTCCACACCAAGGAGAGGCACTTCCTTCAAATACTTACCGCACATATCGATGGTACGCTCAAAGGAGCTATGACTCATATGACATAAGTAGCAAAAAAAATCTAAAGGATTCACTAAAATTCGCATCTAGAGTTTTTAAACGTGAAATTTTTTTATTCTAGGTTTGGCATAGATGCGAACTTTTGAAAGTCTATTTAGGTTCTAGCACCTCGAAGACGAAGAAGAAACCCATAAGGCATATTTTTGAGCTCCCTAGCCAAAGGTAAATACAAACTCTAAAAAGTCTAAGTGATCCAGATTCTAGTTCCCCCAAAGACAAAAAGGAAACCTAGGGCCTAAAATATAAATTTCTAGGCTATCTAGGCACTAAGGGGTAACTAATTAAATTAAACCCACAAGGGAAATTTCCTCAGCTTCCTCATCTCAAAAAGCGGTAAAGAAGGAAAATAAAGTAGATTTAAGTGATCTGAGTTCTGCCTCTCTGAAAGTACATGAAAGAAGCACAAAAGACTAGAAGCACACTTAATTGTTGAATTTCTAAGTAAAAAGGGAGGTACTAGAGTAGCTCCACAATAGATGTCCTCAAAGACCAAGCTTCCCCAAAGATCATCATGGAAACCAGGGATGAATTGGTCATAGTGAGGGAACAAACACACTCAACATTCCTATCTTACAAATGAAGCTTGGGTTCAAATATCATGAACTTTCATAAGAAAAAAAATATGACAATGATCATATAAAAATCCGTGGGAACGAAACTAAGGGACAACCAAACCTATCTGTAAAAATCCACACGAACTAAATACAAAGTTGTCACTTCAACTATAAAGAATGGACTAAATAAATCCTTGTTGAAATAGGTTTTTGAAAGCAATGCCTTTACAAGAGACTTGTTTATTTACTTCAACAAAACAAAAGCTTTGTTTATTGGAATTTTTTATTTTATTGGTATTTATACATTGTGACAACTAATATTATAATATGTCACCTTCACAACCCCCACCCCATGGAGGAATTTTTCTCTAGATACTCAATCATTTAAGGGAGACATCCATAAATACCCCTATTCTCAAGGGGGGACTGAAACATAATTCACCTGCACATAAGGCGGGTCGAACCCGCGCCTGCCACTTGATGGGCATTAGGTGTTAGAATTAGGGAATCTTATTAGTTTATGTTAATTTTAACCAATAGAAAAAAGTATTTCATAAAAGCAAAGCCCAATATGTGATCCAGAAGTGATTCTATATTACCCTTTTAATCCATTAATTGTATTTATTTGTCCAAATCAACTATATGTATTAGCTAGATTTCCTAAAATATACATTTTTAGGTAAATTATAAAAGCACTTACATCCATTTTACATAGATATTGAAATATGATACTACTTTATAAAATCATTTATCCACAAAGTAATGATATTCTTGATAGCCTTGAAAATACATCTTTAAAATTACTATTTAGCATTAAACTATTTTTTATCATGTCATCTACCTTGAGTTACAAGGCAACTGATAGAGGTGTACTCCTAGAGTGGGGTGATGAGGCCATTGCCCAACTCAACATTTGAACTCTAGACTTCCCACTAATACTACTCTATGTATACCCATATTAACTACTTGTGCATCCAATCTGTGACACACTAAACTATTTTTATTATTAGCTATACTTCTATAAAGATCTTCTTCTATATAACATAATTCATTTTTAATATCTTGATGGTTGGTAAAATTTCTCACAATCTATTGTATTTAACATTATTTATATTATCATACAAGCTCTTTCACTTATTTAGTCTCATTGTGGATGGGCTGCATCTAGAAATATGTAAAATCAATGTAATAAAATGGTTTAATGCTAAATATCAATTTTAAAATAGTCATTTTCAACATCTAAACCATCGAATAAATCATTATATGCGGATAAATGATTCTGAGTATTATTACTACTATATGTGTGAATATATTTGACCATTCTTCTTAATATATACAGAAAGATATTTTTTGGTAAGCAGATGTGGCTCCTTCACATATTTCATTTGAATAAAACTTGGACCTCGAGATAAATAAACAATATTTAATACAATAATTGGATCGAATTTTGCATTAACCATCAACTTCTTAAAAATTGAAACGACTACATGGAATTGCTTCTATGTAATCCAGTTACATAAAAGCAGAACACTTTTATTGTATTAATTTTATAAAATTGTAGACGAGGATCATACATAGTAAATCTAAAAAAAATAAAAGAATTTTCATGATAATATAAATGATGCAAAATATAATAAGATCAAATGAATTTTTATCAAACATCAAGATATTAGAAATAAAAAGAATTCCATTGAAGAGACTAGGAGCAAAGCCGAACATATCAATCTCTCTTTTATAGTACATATTTTATAATGATTTAACATATTATATATTTATATGTAAAAACAAAAAAACAGGTTATATAAACTTACTTACAATACAGAGTAGGCTCCCAACGGTAGAACATCTTCAAAATCATATGCACAACTATTATAAAATAAAAATTATTCGGATAATGCTAATATTTTATTTTTGAGCTAGCGTAAATATAATTAATCAAAATTGTATACGTGTTGTAGCTTTTTTGAACTTCAAAGTAATTGATTAAATTTAATTTTGAACTTTTTTATTGAAATTTAATTTTGAACTCAACTTTATAAGTAAAGGTATCGTGTAATGAGGTTAAATGATTTTTAATGTAAAAATAAAATAAATTGAATTTTATTTCAGCTAATGTCATAATTCTTGGGTCATTAACCAGGTAAATATAAAGTTAACAAATATAGCACAAAATTTAACTTATATTATTTCATTAGTAAACTTTTTATTTTACCAAATAGTTATGTTTTATTTTTTATTTTTATTTATGTTTTACCAAATATTTATGTTTTATTTTTAGCATAAGCTTACTCCCTTCATTTCTTATTTTGACTTACCCCGTTCATTTTTTCTGGGTATGCATTTTTTTTTGCAATTATCTCGACTTATATTATAATCAAGTCTTTAAACATTCGTAACAAAACTTCTAACAATATCCCTATTTATCCTATTCGGTGGACACTTGCATGAGAAACTAGGTAGACCTGCTGCCGCCATTATGTTTTCTATACTACGGACAAGAGCCACGACACCATGGTTTGAATGCCCATGGGGAGGTTGAGGAGCGTTGTCCCTGGCCAACTGAGCTAGGTTACTTCTTTCATTTTAACTAAACTAATAATATATTTCAAATTTTTTAAAA
>JAXCLR010010463.1:0-10268 GCA_035584095.1 Annona squamosa | reverse complement strand
GTTCATTTGAACCCTAACTGTATTACATTTGTAATTCGGGTTTACTGGGTTCAGTTCGTAGAAAAATAAGTTCTAACAACGCTAGGAATCAGATTCGGCGTGCTGAGATCGAACTCAATCCGGCTAAGTTGCACCTCCACAGTTCCTGTGTGATCTATTCCCCACCTGAGAAAGATAAGCGGCTTGCATGTGGGCTTGGAGACTTGCTCAGGACATACATATGGGCTTGGGTCAGCGACGTGGTTGCGCCTGCGCAGGGGTTTTTTGTAAATTCAAACCCGCCCCAACACTTTGCCCATCAAGGAAACTGCCGAAGGAATTGTTCCGGCGCATCCTTCCATTGCTCCTCCTTTACGCAAGCCCCAGCTCTCTCTCATCCCTTTCCCCCCAAATAAATGGTCGCGATTGCCCCTTTCTCCTCCTAAAATCCTGACCCTGACCCCCAATGGCCGCCCTCTCCATCCCATCCCCCATCCCCGACCACCAGCAAACCGCTGCCGTCGTCGACGACTCGCAGAGCCAGACGAATTTCAGCATCGGCGACAGCTCCAGCTCCGGCTACGGAAAATTTGCAGAAGGATACGGAGAGAATTACGCAGAAGAAGAAGAAGATCAAGATAACGACCGAGGAAGCTACGCAGAAGATGAAGACGAAGATCAAGATGCTCCTCCCAATCTCCCTGGTTCTCCCACCTCCACCACGATCTCTACCTCCCACGGTGGGGTTCCGGTGCCTGCGGCCACTGCCGCCGGAGAACACCCCTCCCTCCTCCACCTCTCCTTCAACCAGGACTACGGCTGCTTCGCCGCCGGCACCGACCGCGGCTTCCGCATCTACAACTGCGATCCCTTCCGTGAGATCTTCCGCCGAGACTTCGAGGGCGGGGGCGTTGGCGTCGTCGAGATGCTCTTCCGCTGCAACATCCTCGCGCTCGTAGGCGGCGGGCCCCGCCCGCAGTACCCCCTCAACAAGGTCATGATCTGGGACGACCACCAGAGCAGGTGCATCGGCGAGCTGTCGTTCCGGTCCGAGGTCCGCGCGGTACGGCTACGGCGCGACCGGATAATTGTCGTTCTTGAGCAGAAGATCTTCGTCTACAATTTTGCGGACTTGAAGCTGCTGCACCAGATCGAGACGATCGCGAACCCGAAAGGGCTGTGCGCGGTGTCGCAGCTTTCGGGGTCGCTCGTGCTCGTCTGCCCGGGATTGCTGAAGGGGCAGGTGAGGGTGGAGCATTACGCGACGAAGCGGACTAAATTCATCATGGCTCATGACTCGAGGATCGCGTGCTTTGCGCTCACGCAGGATGGACGGTTGCTGGCCACAGCGAGCACGAAAGGGACTCTGGTTAGAGTGTTTAACACAATTGATGGGACCTTACTGCAAGAGGTATGAGGTGAATTTTGGTTGCTTGTGTTTTTCGTTCTTTCTGTTCTTTTGATGCGGATCCTTCTATTAATCCTCTATCCTCCATTTTCCGTTTAGGATTTTGAGTTGAATGTTATTGGGTTTTCACTCTTTGCAGCTTGTGTGGTCTAGTAGGAGCTGGTTGTACTTGTTCACTGTTTCATAAGTTGCAATGAGTAGTTCTTCAATAACATTGGAAGGGATGAGATGCAATTAATAGTTCTTCAACATCATTGGAAAGATAGGTTGCAATTAGTAGTTCTTCAATAAAATTGAAAGGATTGGGTGAAATGTTGTGGCATGAAGGAGATAACTGTTGATGAGGATGCTGAGGGAGACGAGTGGTAAGATGTGATAAAATTGAATTAGAATATACAATATTGATGGGATAATAGAAAACACCAACAGACGATGGGATACCGGAGTAGGCTTCTATTGTCTTGGCAGGCCTAGTGCAAGGGAAATGAAGTGTTACCCCTGGGTAAGAATTGAGAAGTGCCCTAAATTGACTGGTTTTGTCTGTAGGGTGGGCCTTTGGAGCAATGGTAAGAGTCGTCAGTGAATAGAGTTTTCTGGTTTTAGTCATGTAACACAACCTCATTGTAAAAAACAAAGGGTAAAGCTGTGTGCTCCTTGGACCTTGCGGTATTTAGGAGTTCAATGCACCAGGTGGACCCTTCTAAAGAACAACATTTACATAGAACATTCTCAATCGGAAAAAGGATGATAAGCTAGATGCATGGGAAGGCTTAAAAAATTTATAATTGCAGATAAATTACTCAGGAGAGTTTAAAAGGTTAGTTATAGCTAGGTTGCATGTGGGGTGAATTACTTCAAGTTAAAGGTCAAGAGATGATGTGAAACAGCGAAATGCTAACTGGAGTGGGTCAGAGGATGAAATGGAGGTGCTTGTGTTGCTCTCAATTGCATAACAGTCGGATGTGATGAAGTCTCCCGTGATGCTTGTTTGGGTTATTCCCTTTTTCATATAATCAAATGGATTTTTGATGCAGGTCCGTAGAGGTGCAGACAGAGCAGAAATCTACAGTCTTGCGTTCTCAGGTAATGAACAGTGGCTGGCAGTCTCGAGTGACAAGGGTACCGTCCATGTTTTTTGCCTTAAGGTTAATTCTGGACCATCTGGAGAAAATAAGCAGCAATCTGTGCCAGACTCAACTGCCGTGCAGCCCTCATCTAGTCTGTCTCTCTCTATTATCAAGGGTAAGGTTCCTTCCTCTGGCAACATTATTGGTCGTGATGAGCTTAAAGTTTCTGAATTAGGAAATTGATAGAATAGCCTGCTACCTTTCAGGATCCTTTCTATTTTTTTACATTTTTTAAAATTCTGTTTTGTTTTGTTTTTCTTCTTTCATTGTTCTATTATGAAGGATCTGTTTGATCAATGCGATTGTGACTGCATTATGTTGAATTTTGTCATTTATGGATTTTGAGCTTGCTTTTTCAAGCTTTATAGTCTCCCTGTATCAGTTACACATGGACTACTTGATTGCCCATCTTGTGGGTCCTACCAGTACTGCTTTTCCATTACTGCTTCATGTCTGAAAACCATGTTATTCTACAAGAAAATGTGTGATATTTAAAGCCAAAATGCAGGAATTACACTGAAAATGCCCTAAATTAAACCTTTGTGTACAAATCTCAACAGCTATTTCTCATTAAAGATAAATTAGAACTTCTCTGATTCCTAATATCCATGTCGCCTGCCTTATTGGGATGGTAACATTCCTCCCACTCAACCGAATAAAAATGATTATTGCTATGTGACTGTCACTCAAGACGCTTTGCTGAAATTCCTCAATCTTGTTTATGCTGAAATGATGCCAGGAAATTCACTAATGGCTGATAGAACTTTGCATTTTTCACCCTCTCTACCACTGGTCTTACATACTGCCAATTTCAGTACCTTCCTAGTTATTGCAGGTTTCCAATATTCTTACTCTACTGTGAATTTCTATTCCATCCCAGCAATTACTATATCTCATCAACTATTAATTTGTTTTCGCATAACAGATGTGCAGGAATTTAACTCACTGACCATCCAAATCCTAGTAGACAAGCCCAGGTCCCATAGAGCCCTGAATCCCATTTGCGCTACATATTTTTAATGATAATTTTCAGAGCTGTTGTTACCTCAAAATGTCTTAGATGTCTTCCATAAGCTATAACTTCTTCCTATCTTCATTACAATATGGAAAGAATATTATCAGTGGGCTGCAAGTGAGAAAACTTGGGGATTGTTCTTTATTGAAGCGCTGAGCAGTTTCTGCCAGCATTTCTTCCTTAGCATGCATTCTACTGAGTGCCTTCACCATGAAAATAATCTGGAAGGTCAGTGGGGGATATGATGCGTGCAATCCTCTCAAGCGATTAGAAAATGTTTTAAGGAAACCTTGTAGTTAAGTGGGCCAAATTGCTGTAGCCTGCAATCCTTGGTCCATCAACACCATATTAAAAGCTCCTACACTGCAAAATGCCAAAGGAAGTTCTTTGCACTTTGGAGGATCATATACTTTCTTTTGTACAGCTTATTTTGTTGCTGGGATCTTTGTTGATCAGATAAACTAATTGATCATTGGTTCTCAGGTGGATGTTATGAATACAAATAGTTAGTTAGTTGTTGTTTTTTTTTTTTTTTTTTTTGGCTTTTGTTTTTGGGATGACTAATGTTTCACATTATCCTTTGATTTCTGGTTACGGGTTATCAGATTGGTATTGTTGGCATGTGCCTTTGGTTTCTATGACCGTTGCCGTTATTGCTATTTTATTGGAAGCAGTTGCAAGAATTCTGTTGGCTGTTTTCGTTAGTTTTCGTATGTCCTATATTTGCATGTGTTTTCTGGTCTTTCCTAATGACTATTAGTCTCTATCCACAATTTTTCCAAACCATTCCTCTTACTCGTTTCCCCTGAATTGGCTCATCCCTAGTTAGTGCAGTTATTCTGTAATATCTATCAAATAGGGCGAAACCATGTGTTCTGCTACTCTTCATCTTAGTACTGGCTATTGTTGTGACTGTTAGTTAGATTCAAAAGGTTTTGTATTGCTACCTTTAATTCTACGACTCTGTTTGAATTACATGGCTCCATTGTCAAATACCAAATGTATGCATGATGTTCTAGGTCCATACTTTGGGTGTGTTTTCTTTTCTTTTTTTCTTAAAAGGAAAAAAGGAAAATTAATCCTCCCTACTACTGTCATTTATGTATATTAATGTCCTTCTCATGTCACCTTCTGTCCCATAAGCGGCCTATGCCCATACTGCTAAGTGCTAACATGGTTTTGCATGGAGATGATTTGGAGGAGAAAGCAAAAGAGGAGAGAAATGGGCTTACTTCTTAAAACATGTTGAGAGCATTGAACCTTGTCTTGATGTGGATTAGTGCAGCCGAATGCTTACTTAGTAAAATGTTTTAGAACTAAAATTTGTGTCTTGTTTTAGTGTTTCTTATTTTCGTGATATCAATGCAACCAAACATATTCAAGTAGAACTAGGGCTACTTTTTGTTCTTTGTTGATGGTGATATCAATTGTTGCTCTATTTTAGCTCATCTAATCTCTGAGGACAACTTTGGGAGAAGTATGGGAGTAGAAAAGAATAGATGCCCACCACTATCACATCGTAAAAGAAGGATTTACATTTGTATTCTTTCAGGATTTTTTTTTTCCTTATGTTTGAAATGCATCCCTTTCTGGGCTGATGCGACACATTTTTTTTGATACCAACACATTAAACTTTTAACAACCTTACTCTTTTTGTAAATTTTTTATTCACAACCTATATTTTCAATCATTCCTCTTCACTGTTCAGTTGAAAGACCCTTTTTGTGGACATCAATGTTTATTTCAAATATATTGGCACTCAAATTCACCTTTCTAATTCCATAAAAAAAAATTACAGCTTCCTAATAGCAATAAAAAAAAAAAAACACTTTCTAATTCCCCCTCTCAAATACACCCTACTCTAACAGATACTTTTGTTTTGAAGGATATGGCTGTCTGGAAGGTAGCTCGCAATGATAGCATTAAGGCCTCTTTTTTTACTCTTCTTGCCTCCATAACTTCTCAATTTTCTCTTCCCAACTAAAATCAACGGAAGATGTCCGCAAAATTCTCTTTATCTAACATAAATTGGTTCTCATCCGACAAACCCGCAGGTTCATGCATATACTCTGAATGATCAGAATGATCCAGTAATTTGTAATTTGGAAATGTTATCATAATTTCTAAACTGTGAATTCTTTTACAAAGGGCTCATGTCAATAAACTTATATGATGCCATCTTCCTCGTTATTGGTGATATTAGAGCCTGGATATACTTGATTTGTATTATGCTTGATTCTTTGCTTTAATTCCATTTTTGTCTCTAATGGACAGTGCTGGGAGATGTCCTTGATTGTACTGGTTTTATTTAGTGAATGTATTCAAGATAATTTTTAGATGTTGCTTGAACTTTGGGAAGGAGGATGAAACTTTTTAAAATTTTATGAGGTAATGGTACAAATCATGAAGGATAATAGAAATAGAATACTGATTATTATTAGATCTGAGCTACTCATCATGTTGTATTGTTTATGTAGTCAATGTGTCAGAAATCGTTACAATTAGAAACTTGTAGGGCCCTCATAAAAGCATTTTTTTAATAATCTAATGAGTTTTCATTTATTGTGATTGATCTTAAGCTTCCATTGAGATGATTGTTGGGATCACAAAAATGTGTTGAGACAAATATAAGAAGCACACATCTGTCACGGCACAGGTCAATTGATTGCTTTGGATTATATGATTGGTTAAAAAAGAAATTCAATGAAAGGTTGTTGGATCTCCTTGCCTTTACAGGTTCTCGATTGCTTCTTTGTAGGTTGAGATTTATTGAAATATTTAACACCAAGATGGATTGTTTTCTGAGACAGGCAGTATTAAATGCTATTTTGAAGGTTATGTTCAGTGTCTTATCCCTTGCGAAGAAAGCAGCCGGAGTTTTTGTGGATGGTCGTCTGTTTGAATAATGGTAGACCTTAACAATCCAATGGTGTGCTGTGTGTCTGTGACCCATTTAGGAGGAATTTCAACATATAATATAAAGAATGTGTAGTAGTAGTAATAAAATGTGATGTGACACTAGGATGAACCTGTATCCAAATAGTATTGGAAATCTTGTGAAATGTCAAACTGAAATTTCTGTTTGCTGTCTTGTTGTTCTCTTTCATGCTACCTCTTTTGTGAGGTGATTTCTTTGGGGCAGAAGCATGCTAGATGGTTTGCAATACCACAGTATATCCACTTAAAAGAGTCTTGAAAACCAATGGTGCCTTGGGGTTGCATATGGTCAGAGGGAGTCATGCACAGTGTTCGAAATTTAATGGAGTACCATGCATTTAGAGAGACTAAAACCTTTTTGGCAGCTTCTTCAATAATTCTGAGTAGATTTCTACTCATTTTCTAGAAGCTCAAGGGATAGATTGGTTGACCTGGACTAGAATGGAAGCCAAACTCAGTGATGGGAAATTTCTAATTTGAATTTTGATTGACAGGGATTGGGTTATGTGGATTCAGATTTTGTGGAAGTCCCGTGTATTTGCATTGGCTCAGGTTTGGAATAAATCACAAGCATTCGTCAGGTCAAGTTGGAATTAGGTTAGGATTATTAATAGAATGCCTGGGTTTGGAACTTCAATTTGGTTAATCTTTAGGTTGGATGCTCTTCAAATAAAATGTGGTTTTCAGTTCTGTCCCAAACCTACTCATCCAAGTTGTGTCTTCCATCTATTCTCCAAAAAGGGGAAAAAAAAAAGTTAGTCTTCCTACATTAAGGCATCTCTGACAATTCCATTTTTCCTCCTAGGAGTTTGGATGGAAGGAAGCAATGTATTTTTAGTCAAGTGGATATGAGGAGGAAAGATTTTTTGGTCAGTAGTTGTGGCCGAATCTTGGTAGTCCATCCTCTTTTTTTTTTTTTTTTTTTGGTTGACCTTCAAATTTTCAAGGATCTTATACTTGAAGAAAGAAATATTTTCACTTTTGTTGTGCTAGAAAATTTGTTTGCTTTTGATGCTGATTTGATTTATTTTGGTCTTTTATTAACAGTTTTTTCATTGTTAATTAAAAAATCAGAGGGCTCATTTGCTTATGATTGCTGATTTAGGTTATTGAGCTGTGATGTAAAATGCTTTTATTATAAAATGCTTGTGGTTGTCCTGCACCAGGGGTGTTGCCGAAATACTTCAGTTCAGAATGGTCTGTTGCACAGTTCCGGTTGCATGAAGGTTCCCAATATGTTGTGGCCTTTGGTCACCAGAAGAATACAGTTGTTATTTTGGGCATGGATGGAAGGTTAGTGATCATTCTCAGGAGTTCAACTTGTAAGAAAATTCTGGATTGAAGATCAAATTTGTTTTCATTTATGGTCTCTGTAGTTGTCAGAATTGGCTGGTCCTAATCAGGTCTGGTCCATCCTTCTAGCGTTTAATTGCATCGTTAAAATATGGTTGCCCCAGTTGTCTGGCAGGCAACAGGTTTACAGTGGATGTAGATACTGAACTAAATCCATCCTCCAGTACTTGCATAGCCCATATTATGACCAAATGAACCTCATTTCGGGGGCGTTGGAGCACAGGTCACCTGGTTAAATGCTGGGATTCCGTCACCATGCAATAAGATTAATTTGTGAACATTGGCAAATTGTTCATACCGGCTAATCTCTGTTTTTGTTATTATTATCTGGGTTTCTTTGTTTCCTACGCTGACATTTCATTTTGTTTGAGTGACAGCTTCTATCGTTGCCAGTTTGATCCAACAACCGGTGGAGAAATGACTCAGCTGGAATTTTATAACTTCCTGAAACCTGAAATAACTTTCTAATAGCCAAAGACGTTCTCTTTTGAATTTTTTTCCCCCTTGTGTCTATTATGTTAGTTTGTAACGGGATTCTTTTGGACTGGTTGAGTCTGTAAATATATGTACAAAAAAAGTATATTTATGCATGTACAATTGTTCATGTCCTAGATCCTAGAGCAAAATGTGAATAAGCAAGTAAAATTATGATGGGACTTACGTACAATGGGCCTGTCTGTCTTGAAGATAGGATCGTAGGAACGCTATGCAATCCGATCTTATCGTTCAGAGCTTTAGATTCCTGCAATCACTTGCATACGTTATGATTGTGACTCTTGCACTCGTGCGAAATCATTTCCCTGGCCCTTCCAAAATTTCTCCTCTGTATCAGCAAGCTTCATAGTTTTTGGCTGCATTCTAGCGAGGGGTGGTCAATAAAAATCTGGTTTTGGGTTTAGATTTAATGGTCATAATCATGTAACTCTCAGGGATGCAATAAGATGCCCACAATCGACCAACATAGGAATCATCTTCTATGAAATTAGACTTCAACACATCTGTTGGATCAGCCTTAACGGAAGCCCTTCTTGCCTTCATAGCCGTAGGATTTTTTGCCGCTTTCATTTCCTCTTCAATTTTGGCAATCTTTTGGTGCACAACACTTGATGGGGAATTTGTGTCATGAATTTTTTTAACTTTGTATATTAGCATTTTAGATTTCGAAGTTTAAGTTTTAGTATATTAGACATTCTGAAGTTTTAATATGTGCATTTTAAATCCTTATCCCTAATGGTGTTAAAAAACACTGTCAAACTCATGTATAATGTCGAAAATGACCTTATATGTGCATGAAAATGAAACAGTTGTGATAAAAAACTAACATCATTTGCGGTATGGAGATTTACGATTTTGAGCAAGTAATGGCATTCAGGAAGATGATGTTTTTTAGCCATAATTGCTTTGCTTTTCACACAGATGTAAGTGTATTTTTAACAAGGCATAGGGGTTTAACGGTGTTTTTTAATGTCGTTAAGGGTGAGGGTTTAAAATGTAAATATTGGAACTTTGCATAATCTAATATGCTAATAAGCAAATATCAAAGTTCAAAATGCTAGTATGCAAAGTTAAAAAGTGTTTATGGTGCAAAGTTCCAGCACTTAGATTTCCATTGACATGATGAGATATACTGAACCTTAGAACATGTATGCACATTTTAAATTCAAAATTTAAAATGACTAATAATAATCTTTCCCGCTACCAAATTTAATACACCCCTCAGAAAAAAAAAATAAAAAAAATCAACGCTCTGCCCACGGAAAACATTTTTTTTTCTTTTTCGCGTTTTAGGCATAGTGTACGGACACCCCCAAAATTTCCCTTGTTTTCCGAAGGCTCATGCGAACGTGCACCCTTAACACGTCCATTAAGAATGGGTATTTCATTCATCAAAAAAAAAAAGAATGGGTATTTCATCCTTATGATAGCAATGTGGATAATTTAATCTAATTTCCTATAAAAGGAAAATAAGATATTATTGAAAGAATCATCCAAGATTTTCACAAGAGACTTCTGCTGCTCTTGGAACTCCTTAAGAATACTCTCCGCCTTATCACAAATATATATATATCGGAAAATATTCAAGTGCAGCGCCACTGCATAGAAATGACAGTGCAATGGCACTGAAATGGGTCCCACATGATAATAAAATTATAATCTACACCACCCATTGTATTTAGAATAATATATTCTATTACTATATCAATTTTCATCCCAATCAGATATGTGTATGGACCTCATCTGAAAATGGTACAAATTCAACATAATAAAATAATTTGATGTGAATAACAACTTTAAAATGGTCTTTTCAACATGTAAATCATTTGTTATAAAATTTATATATGAATAAATGATTGTATAAAGTTTCATTGTACTATAATATGTGTGGGACCCTTTTTGAGCTAATGTACCGCTGTTCCAGTGCAGTGGCACTATATCAGAACAGCTTAGA
>JAXCLR010010462.1:0-10271 GCA_035584095.1 Annona squamosa | reverse complement strand
ATGAATGATGACATTAAATAGTTATTTAATGTTGTATATGAATTATGTTATGTTTTATGCCTATGGATTGACAAAAAAATTTTTATGGGTAAATGCTAAGGCATGAAATATCATGATATGGTTAAGTATGACGATTATGAGATGACATGTGTAACTCTCAAATGATATAATGGCCTAAAATGACATTTGATAGAAGCTTGGAACAAGTAGAATGATATAAAATCCTAAGGAGTTAGGATTAACTGGATAAATATCCAATAAGAACCCGCCGCGTGATCTGGGCAACAATCCTGATTCACATTTACCAATCAATAGGTCCTGAGGTAATGATGTGACGCTTGGGCTGGGGCGCCACATATTAGGTTTTATGTATAAATTTTCAAGTTTAAGTTGATGAAAGTGAAGTTTTGCATGAGTATTAAGTGGAAAATTCAAGTTGGTAAATCCTAAATCTCCAAGACAAATTGCTGTTTTGGTTTGATGATTTTATTATGTTATGAATCATATATTTATGCAAAACATATGTTGGTTTATGCTTAAATGATTAATTTTCGAAGTTATAGAATGCAAAGTAATGATTATGACCTAATTTCCTTGTTTCTATACTAAACATTCTATGAAAATGGGTTTGCATATTTTATGAATGTTATGTATGGTAAAATATCCTAGGTTTAAGGTATTATGGATGCCCAAAAATATTTGAAAAAAGAAGCCCTAAAATTGATTTTTATAGATTTTATGAAAGTGTGTCTAACCGATGTGAAATGGGGTTCAAAATGTATAGGCAACTTGCTATTTTGAGAAATGATAATTCATGAATGTTATATATGTGTTAAATCCCTAAATATGGATTAATAAAAGTGGGATTACATACTGAAATTTTGGAATTATATGACTGCTTAGGGATATGTATCAAAAAATACGTTAAATGGGTGAAAAACGGGTTCCAAACTTGCTGTTTTGGAAACCTATGGTGAATAGATTTAAATCCCATGAAAATACCCTAAATGCAATGGTGATTGAGGGTTATTAACATGCTAAAACATGGATTATATTGCTGATGTAGAAAATTTTATAAAATGCATGATGTACAGTTGTCAAATGAGCGTATGAGAAGGAATAGACATGCAACGATGATGAATGAATTGTGAAATGTGATTTTGTGCAAAAATGCATAAAAATATGATTAATTTAATGATTACATAACTGTTTTGAATTATATGATGTTAATTTTCAATTTTGGAATTATGTAATAGAGCTTAAGGTGATAATGGGTGCTTAAAATGAGCATCGATGTATGAATTTTGGAAAAAATGTGAAAAATGATAAATGGAGTTTAATGGACCTATAAATGATAGCCATTGAATGAATTTTATGTGATTTAAATGGTTACCTAACTTATGGGGTCAAACATGTTATAAGTGAACCGATGAAATATGCGAGCATATACTATATGAAAGCCTAATGACTTGAGAAGTCAAATGAATAATACATGTTAATGAATATGAGTTGGAAAACTAAATGAGATGCAAGGAAAAGAAATATATAAAAAATCATATTATTCTCATCTAGGCAAAGGCAAAAAAAAGCTGAAACGAAAAGTTAAGGAAAACAAGTAAGCAAGCAAATTTTCTAAATGATTTTTGCTTTTTTAAATTGTTTATATAAATGCAATTTTTTCTTTAACTTGTTTGATGAAACTATAAAAATTGTTTCTAATGTGATTAAGGATGGCCATCCCTTAGAAAAATGGTGTTGAAATGATGTTTTACTTTAAATGCAATATTATGAAATTTTCCTTTGATAAATGCTATGGAAAAATGATGTGATTCTATGTTTCTGATTGAAAAATCATGCTATCATGTTAAATATTGATTTATAAAAAAGTTCATGTGTACAAGATATTTGGTCCACTTGAAGGGTATAAGCGGATTGATTGTCCCCCCTTGGTGTGGTTAAGTCACTTAAAACAGGCACAAGGCCGGCAGCACTCTCTGAAATGGGAGTTAACGTGACGAATGGTTGCCTGGCTAGCTTCCATCCTAAGGAAAAAATGATATATATGTTCATGTTTTATATGACATTATGCGTATGGTACTCGTGATGAGTACAAGATTTCATATTTTCAAGAGATACCTTAGATAAGGTAAATGTTGATTTCCAATATGATTTTAAGTGAAAAATATTGCCTGAAATGATTTGCCTGTAAAATGCAAATAGCTTGCTTATTGAGTTTCGACTCACGATTTTATTTTTCAAACCCAAATAGCTTGCTTATTAAGTTTCGACTCACGATTTTATTTTTCGAACCCAAAGACAGGTGAAAGACAGGATATGACGATGGAGCAAGTGCAAGCCGGATAAAGAAATGGAAAAATTTAGAATTCTTATGTTATGAGAAGAACACTTGTGGAATTGTTGTAACCATTTGAATGTTTATGTTGATGACTATGGTTAATACATGCTGTGACATCTAATTTATGTAGATGATGAAATGTTTTTGATCAGCATGCTTTGTATGTGATAATGGGTCGAAAATGACCTAGATATGTTTGAGATGAAAACATGAGAAATTAAACTCTTATAAGAACGAAAGTTAAGTGGATAAATATCCGTTAAAACCCACCATGTGACAGGGCAATAATCCTGATCACGTTTACCAATCAATACGATCCTGAGGTAAGGACTAAGTTGTGACGCTCGATTTGGGGTGCCACATTGTCTTTGCTATAAAACCAAGTTTAATATGTCAAATATTGTCTTAGTAACAACAATTATTCAAATTAGCTCGGGTTCAAATCCAGAAGTTAAGCAATTGGATGAGTTGCACACATAAGAATAGTGTTGATTTAAGGACTCCACATAGGGAATCAAAGCCTTCTTACGACATCCCTGACATATGGCCCGGATCAAGCAGCAAATTAACTCCTGTATGGAAGAACTCACCTAATGTAGGTGACTCACCTTTGGTTTTGACATCGTCAGGCCATGATAAAGATAATATTACAAAAATTCGGAGAATTCTTGACAAGGTATGTGAATGCATACTTCAGTGGTCCATTAATATTATTACATACCCTAGTCATAACATTGGACTCAGTATATGATATGTACAAAAAATAGATGTGGAATTCTGTATCCAGAGAAAACCTTTGAGAATACTTGTACTTTGTTCGACGGTAGAGGAATCCATAATCGAGCAATGGGCTCTCACAACAAGTGCTGGCCCCGATAATGAAAAGCTATTTGAGTCAGGATTTGTGACAGTGACAAGAGTGGAATTCCTTACAATTGAAACCCCATGCATCCATGCAGATGTGAGTTACGTATGTGATCTACTCTTATTTCTTTGCATAACGATCTGAGTGCAAGATGGCCTAACACATTCTTCGAACATTAGCTACTAGATGCTTACATGTTGGTCTTGAATTATCGACAACGAGAATTTGACTATTCTGGACGGAGACACTACTTTAACACATCTCTTGCTGTGAGTATCGTATGAGAAATGTATTTTCTATTAATTTGATATGTATGCTGGAATACATATGTAACTTCAAATTTTCAGAGGCTGTATTTTTCAGGATTTAAGGAGCACTTGGAGACAAAATTCTCAGTGTCCCTTCATGGATATCATCTTCTTGATTGTTCATGGGTTAGTAGTCGCACTTATACTAACTTTCAAAGGCTAATAATAGCCTAGCCTCCATATCTAGTTTTAACGGGATTTTCATGTCATGCTTATGTAGTTATTTATACCTATTTTGTGTGATGGTGATCATTGGGTTGCAATGGCCTACGACCTGCACTGTGCTGAAGCGCATTTCCTAGATCCGTGCTCTAACGAAATGACAGATCACTTCAAGGTGGTATATGGACCCACGGTCAGTACTTGTTTAATTATTTCGCCATAGTATATTTCAATAAATGTAGCACTATACATGAGATTCATTTTTTGTTGACCCACTTTATCTCTCAACGGGATATGCTAAGGAGATTAAAATTCATGTACAATGTCGTCACGAACCTCTGTTCTTTAAAAAGGTTCGTGTCATAGGAACCAATTGTGCCCCTAGGTGAGTAAGTTGCGACTTATTGGTTATGTTACAGTTATGTTAATTTTGGTTACTTTCACATTTCTTCTTAACTACCATCCATAAATGTGCATATTTCAATTATGCAGGTGTGATTATCATAGTCTTATTCTTATGCTCATGGAGAGGTATACAAGCGAGTATTTAGTGTTTCTCGATCCGGTGAGCAAACATGTGCACTTTCTGGAAGCCTTTTGTTTCTTAAATCAATGATATTTTAATGTCTTTTGCATTTCTCTAGCATATGACTCCTCTCTTTCAGCATCACATTGCGAAGACAATTTAAACTAACAAATATAACATGCATGCAATATCCATAAAGACAACTAGTAATACTTGGTCTCGAGGAGGTGTCGTCTAGACAACATATACACTTCTTGGATATCTTTTGATGAAAAAATGTATGATATTTACAAATGAATGTATGCACCAGCACTACTGCGAAGTGAAGCTATTTTAATTTTTCAATCTAATTTTCTACTGCAGCTCTGTACATAACATCTGAACAAATTATATATGCATACGACTTTTATTATTTTTTGAGGCATGTATTTATTCACCGACTGTTTGAAAGGTAATTGTATTTTGAATGCATATACACATAGATGCACTATTTGAAAGCCATTATTTCTTTTCATTTTGCTATCTATTAATTAATTGCTTATTTGGACCACCAATAATAAGGTCGGATGGCCCGTTTTAGTGGTATGACTTTCTGTGTAGAGTTCAACTTTCTGTAATAGATTCTGACATCCGTGCTAAATTTAAAAGTGTTATTCATGTGATAGATGATAGCGAATTTATCAGAAAAAGCATATTCCAAATGAGAATGATGTCACCATGATTGTGTTTGCCACTGATTAAATAATATTAATGGGCGGGGATGATTGTTAGAAGTATCTGCAAAAAAATCTTTTATAACGATATTGTCGGTGAGAAAATGCTTTATTTGAACTTTTTTATAATTAATATTGTATTTGCAAAGTTTAATCATTTATTATTCTTCACATGACTTGCTTAATTTTATTTAAAAGTCTATATCAGTATTTTATAGTTTTTGATTTAATATTTTGTGAGTTGTTTGGGCTCTAAAATATATGATTTTAGGATAATTTTTATAAAAAGAATTTATTGTATCGGCAATCTTTTTTTGAAAATATAAAAAGTCAGATGGTCCACTTTTTATGACATTTAATTCTATGTTCACTTTTAATATGAGGTGAGTAAGTGGTATTTGATGAAAAAGTGAAGGTGAAATAAGGATGATGTCACGATAATGCTAGCCATGCAGTAAATATATATTTCTGTAAAAGCATATTTCTCCCATAAATGCAACTAAAGGCCTAGTAAGAATGTGTTTATTTAAGTTGTGGGATGTCCCGTGACTTTTTCTCAGGAAAGACCAAAATACCCTTGTTATTTTGCATGTTATTCTCCATTTTTTGAAAAATTAAAGCCATTTTCTCTCTTGCGAATGGCGAATTGAAGGCAATGGGCAATTTCAATTTGTCTAGCATACGATTTCAAGAATTTTCTGGCCCTCCCCTTTTTAGATTTCCTACCTTTTGCTTCTCTTCTTCCTTCTCCTAGTTCAACACGTGCAGTCTGCCAAGATCCAATTGATGTTACTATGATCTATATCATCAATTTTATTTCCAAGTGCGCAAGCCTTAGACGTCAGTAACATTGATTCAGAGCTCGTTCTTCACTGATGAATACAACAATAATTCATTGATGAATTAAATCAAATAAGATTGGCAACAGTTCATTCATATACTGTGCATCAAACATATTTGCTAATAACAATCTGTCATAAAGGCATACATTATGTGAAATGCGCTAAATAGTTCTTGTGTACAACATGTGGTACATTTCAACTGTATGTCAACATGCCAAGTTTTAGGTGATAAACTTTCGAGTCTAACACTCTCATACAAGCTGCAAAGTCTTTAAGTATGCTTAACACGATGAAGGCAAACATCTGTACATTCAAATCTAGAAGCTGAACATGTTCATATATAAAATTAAGTGTTAATCCTTGACGACCTCCGTCTGTTGTTTCGATATGTCATCTGAATAATTTGGTTCCTTACTTTGTTATGTGGGCTATCTAACATTCGAGCGCTAATCACCTGCCGTGTCGCATCAATATCTACCTGCATTGATGAAAAGAGCAAAAACAGTCACTAAGTTATCGAGTGCTCCAGGAAAATATGAGTTGATATGGAAATATGTGGCCGGCCTTTTGTGTCTACCATCAATAATTTTATCTTGTTCCTGAGTCTTTTTTACCAAGAGAATGGTTTGTATCAATCTTGCATATGAATATAAGCTAATATTACTAATACCAAAATATAATTACGTATACAGTCCATCTTACTTGACTATAACGTAGCATTCCTAGTCCATTAAAATACGACACGATGCACATGCAGAACACTCTACAGTCAAAACTGCAATAATACATATATGAATGTCACATAAGTTATAAGTTTAGAGTCTCACAATCTTTTCAATAATTTATTCTAATCAACATACTACTAAGAAAATATACTGACTAGGTGACTTAGGGATTTCGAGAAGCACTAAATATATATCGAGGTGCAACCTATATTCCAAACCACACAAACCCCAATAACATTATTATGTAGTACTCACGAGTTAGCCTGTAATGGTAGATCAACGGTGGATGCTCGCTCATATCGTGATAAATCCTCTGTGTGCCCAATGCTTGTGAACAAACTAGTAAAAGAAGAAACCTACAATAATATAAGGAAGGTTCATATGCATTTTTCAGCTTATATTGTGGTTATTAAGAAATAAAAATTTCCATAAATGAGCAGTTGGGAGATGATACAAGTCGGGGAGCCATAAAAGTGTTCCGTTCACAATTAGAAAGCTTTAGCGAGTCCCTGTAATATATACACTTTCGTAGCAGGTCAACTGCATATGCGATCCAATGTTCTTTATGGAAGATTGGGATGAGGACCTATTGAAGAAAATTTTCAAAGTAAAAATCTTAAACTAAACATGTCATCGGCAATGGCAAAAAAGAGTGTTTTAAAATTCTTCAATATCCTAACCCAGTTAGCAGTTGAAAGATGCAAAGTGTTCACTTCGTCCTTCAATATGCCGATTGGAACATCATCCTCTTGAAGCATGTATCTCTATAAAATGGGAGCATTATCTTGCAAAGGATCATATTGAGTTAGTGATATGCATAATGCATGGGAATGTACAGATAGATAGACATTTTAGCGCATTTAAAATTGATATACCGGAAATCTAGAGTTCATATAATATCGACCCTGTAGACTAGCTCTTTTCTCTGCTTGTTGTTGCATTAGGAGGCTGGTGTATGAGTCAAAAATCTTCAATCACTAAAAACAATGCAAACTCAAAAACATGTTTAAAGAAATCAACACACAATTTAGAAGGATGTCGTAGGAAGAATGCAATCAAACAAATATCGATACATAAATGACTTACATGAGTGGAAACCTTTTGCGAAGGTGCCAAACTGTGGAAGTACTATGAGTAAGATTAAATGCACCCATGGAAAAAATAAATTCACTGATAAATGAATAACATTTGTAAATATTTATACATTGAAAATGTAAAACATTAGAAAAAATAGGAATGCGATATGAGCATTATCTGAAACCTGTTTTCCTTGCCGCAGTCGAACGCAAAATTGACAAGCCTATTCTCACCATCGGTCAAATTCTGTATCCATGGGGCAGTGCAATCTGTCTCCTTGGAAACAAGCTGCAACCATACAGTTGGAGTAATTAAATGAAATATACATGGACATTAAGACAATGCTGCAGTGAAAATTATTTCATATGAAAATATAGAGGACAACACAAAATAAAATAGTTATTACATATCCATGAAGGTAGATTTTGATGTACTAAACAATGACTGAACTTGGTTTCCTACGCCATTACGATCCTCTGTTGTACGTCACTGCTTGCGTGCACCGATCGAGGTGTAGGGACTGGTCAGCTGGCTGGACTTCTTCTTTGCTCATTGCCCACGACCTAATGGCTACAACCGGTTACCCTCATGCTCAGTTATCCCCGGGCTTTTATTATCCTCCTCGACCATTATAACCTTTGGCTCCGCGCCCTGGACAGCAAAGTTTGCCTCCTTTTCGTCAGATAGACTGCGCAATTGCTCCTTGTCCTCCTTGGGTGGAGATGTAGAAGGCTCCCCAAATCCCAACAAAATAATAGAAGGCGCGAAGGGAGTATCCTTTTTTCCAGAGCCTTGTAAGATAGTCTACTTTACCCTGATTGAGCCCTCCTGCATGTACATACAATTAAATATGTTATTTTACAATAATCTAGATACTGTCTACCATCTTGAGTATGTAGATCTTATACCTGTTGTAATCGATCTAGATACAGCATCAAGAGAGCTGCCCACGACCGGTCCATTCAGATGAATAATTCTTTCAATGTCTATCAAGAAATTTAAAGTGTTAACTATTCATTTAATATATACATTTACTTTAGGTTGATGAACAATATGACCAAAGGTAAGCTACACTCAACATGGATAATAGTGATCTGAAATATATCACCACCCACCTTTATAGCAGTGCGAGTGGTGTCACCATCTAGACCAGCAACATCTACAGAGGCCTATCTTCTGTCCATTCCAATGTCCATAGTAAACTTATAAGAGAGATGACCCATAATAATAGCTATTTGCATGGTAATGACAAGTTGTCAACTAGGTTCATACCATAACAATGTTTCATAACTCATCAACCTTTGCACTTAATCGCTTCATGTCTGTCTCCAGCTCGACCTTGCATGTGGCTTCTGGCATAGTAGTCTTAGCATCGAAACTACCTATTTGTTCCCAAGTGCGTGCTTCCTCATAGTAGGCCAATCATAATCGAGGTACTCATCTTCTTTTGATGGAGCTTGGTTCCTTTATTGTTAAATGAAGTACGTTTAGCCCCCTTCGCGTCAGTTGTAGTACCCCTTGGTTGGTGAATAGTGTGCCAACTCAGCGATGAACAATTGGGACGCTCATGGCCAGATGACTCAACCATTGACTAGAAATGAGCGGCATCCTCTGTTTCACATTGCATATGATCCTCACCTTCAAAGGGGTCCAATCCCTTATCAAGTAGTGGTGCTTTTCCTTTGAAAATGTCTTTCCGAGGCATGGAAAGATCCACGAGTTGGTGAAGTTGTGCATTCCTAACATTCAACACTATTTCGATAGTCACCTATTAAAGTAATACATTTCAACTTGTCATTCTTTGGATTTGAATGCATAAATATTCTTTAAGGATATTAACAGGGATTTGGTTTGATAAGTTTAAAAATTACATATTTGATCATTTTCATATCCTATGGACCTCAATTTTTCATCCATCTTAGAGGTTTGTTCATCATCCCAATACTTAATCAGAGGTAGGGCAACCTGCATCCTAGCTAGTGACAGCGCATCATGGGCAGCATGTACAAAGAATCATAACTGTAAACACACTGACAAAGGTCAATGATCATTTGAATCCAAAAAGAGTTATATTACAACTTTTATTAGACTCCAATATGCACCAACCTGTTAGAGCCCAACACAACATCCAATAGTTTGCTTGCTTTTCTTAATGTAGGACTTAAGCGCCTTGTTTATGATATCTAGTACATGACGACCCCAAGCAAACCTGTGAATGCCAAATAGATCTATGACATGATGGAAATAAAAATCTCGAGTTCGGCCATTTGAAATGGGGCATAAAAATATGCCGAGCACCCTCATCGTAAAGGCCTGTTGAAATTCATCATCGCATTGACCCTCTCGTATTACAAGAAGGAAGCGATTGACATGCAATATACTTGTCCTCTATGTTAATTCATATTTATTGTGAAGAGCTTGGACACTCGTACGAGATTTGAGGGGCTCCACTGATTCGCCGTGGGTAGAGAGTCCTAGAATTAGCTCCACGTGGTGCTCCATTACGGAGAAGACACTATTGCTGAACTTGAACATGCATGTGTGGATATCATATTTATCCACAAGCCATCGAATCAGCTGGGGGCAATACTGATGATCCCCGGCAACGGCACCAAAAACTTGATGCGTACCAAGTGCTTGTCGTTAAGAGCACTGTGATCATCAGTTTAATTAAAATTAACCGAAACACATTAAAGC
>JAXCLR010010461.1:0-10271 GCA_035584095.1 Annona squamosa | reverse complement strand
CGAATTCCGACGCCCGGTTTGCAATTTATGAATTTTTTTCTATTTTTTCACAAAAATCCAAACTTGGATTAAAATATTCAAAAGAATTGCTATTTTGTCTTTTAGTGATTAAATCTCTATTTTGTCTTTCTGTGATTAAGTTAATCCAAGTGATTATCTCTTAATCACGTGTCTTAGTCCTTAGTTACTATTCACTTGCACTATTCATGGGGTTAAATTCCTAATTGCAGTATTTCAATCTCTAATACACATATCCATTAATATAATTCATGAATAAAATATTTATTCATAAAATAATTACAAAATTACAAATATCGAAATGACGCGTATACAGTTGAAATGACGCGTTTACGGTCGGGGTTTTACAAGCAAATTGCTACTTCAGATTTCTTCAAAGTTGAAATATTATTAAAAGAACAACTCTATAATGAAGATTGGACAATAAAATCAAGAAGGTCAATCATCTTGAATCACGGCCATAAGAAAGAACTCCTCAAGAGAAGAATGTTATGCTAAGTTTCAAGGCAAAATAAGAAAAACCAATGATATTAAATGAAGAACAAGATAAGAAAAGAAAAAGTGGAATATTAAGATCACTTACAGGAATCTAAAGTTCAAACATCAACAAATGGATGGTGAAGTCGCACCCGAAGTCTACTTCACCTGCAACTTAGGCCAAGTCTGAGACCAAGTCAACCTGAAGCTGGAACTTGGAGTGGAAGCCAAGACCGAAGTCGCGCTCGAAGTCGACTCCAATCTACGACTTGGGTAAAGTTGCATCCAAAGTTGACTCCACCATACAACTTGGATGAAGTCACATACTAAATTGACTCCATATGCAACTTGGTTTGCAACGGTCGATAAAATTTGAACATTGGCACATTAAATGCGCACCACCTACCACCAAACGTTCAAAATTCCTCTCCCATTATATAAGAGGCTTCAAGGGGACGTGAATGAGGCTAGAGAGCATTCATTGAGCTCACCTTCTACTCTCTCTTGCATTTAAGCTGATCCACAACAAGTTTAAGTAAAGAACCGTGCTTCATTTTGTTGAAAGCTGCATTGTTGTATTCTCTACTACTTCTACAAGTTCTTTTATGTGCTACAAACTGCTTACACGAATCTGTAAAGTGTAGTTCTTTCATTTGTTGATTCTTTGTGTTTAACACTTGGTTTGATATTGGAAATCGAAACCAAGTGAAGGCAAACTAGCATTGTGACTGAAGTGAGACTCGTCGCCTACTTGTGTTGTATTTATACAAGCCCCCTAGAGTTGGAATCTAGAAGAGAGCTACTACTCTAGTTATATTTAAATCCAATAGTGGAACCGAAGTTACAACGAGTGTGAGCTTGGAAGAGTGAAGTAGGGAAGGTTGCCTGAACCACTATAAACATCTGTCTCTTGGTGTGGCTTGACTATTCATGTTTTATTGCTTTATTTCTCTCCATATTTTTGTTTGTTTCATTGAGGGAATTAACTCCAAAAATGGAGAAATTTCTGTTTAAGTAAAGAATTTTAAATACCTAATTCACCCCTCCCTTCTTGGGTAATTGCCGCAAATTTAGAACCAACAAGTGGTATCAGAGTAGGTCTTTAAGTATAACAAAAAAGATCTTACAAATAGCATCCCAACAAATGTCTACCCCTGCATTCGTCGAAGGCCAATAATTTACAAGGCCACCTTTTTTTTATGGGAGTAACTTCGATTATTGGAAGTTAAGAATGAAATAACTTAGCATGACTATGGACATAGATTCTTGAATTGATGAAAGAGCCTCCGCATAGTCTGAGGAGGAGGTTAGAACTGTAAAAAGTAACACCAAAGTCATGAACTCCCTCTTTTATGCTCTTACCACATCTGAATATAAAGGGTATCTTCATGCTAAACCGTTATAGAAATGTGGGATACACTAACATCTATCTCTGAGGGAACTTCTCAAGTTAAAGGGACGAGAAGAAATATTCTGATTGGAGAGTTAGATTGCTTTAAAATGCCTGAAAGCGAAAATATTTCTGAGATGTTTGCTAGATTTTCAAAGATTAATAGTGCACTAAAAGGTCTTAGGAAAGCAATTTCTGAGTCTGAGTAGGTTATGAAGATTTTAAGGGCACTACCTGAATCGTGGACTTTCAAGATCACGGTTATTGAAGAAGCAAAAGACTTAAACACATTAAGGCCAAAAGATCTTATTAACTCACTTATGTCACATGAGTTGAAAAAGAAGAGGAATGAGGAGCAGCATAAAGGCAAAAGAGCAATCGCTTTAAAGGCCGCACCAATTTCAGATGAGTCCACCTCATCTTCTCAAAACGATGATGAGAAGATTGCTCTACTCACAAGAAGATTAAGAAAGTTTGTGAGAAAAGAAAAGAACTTAAAAGGATTTAAAGAAAAAACCATGAATGAGAAAAAGAAGGAGACAACAAAATGTTACCGGTGTGGAGGAGTGAGACATATGCAAACTCAATGTTCGACACTGGAGGAAAACAAGACAATGGAACGGCGAAAGAAGAAAGACTAAAGTGAAAACCAAAAATTTCAAAAAGCTAAAGGAAGAGGGATGTAAATCAATGCGGAGACATTTACAATGAAGACAATGAGGTTGTAAACTGTGCAAGGATATGTTGCATGGCCACGATAGAAGAAGATAACAACATTTTCCTTGCTGCAACAGAAATTTTGGAAGGACAAATCATTTCAACAAACTGTACAAGTAGTGAAGAGGTGACATCTAAACTGAAAACTCATTTTATTTTCTCTTCCACAAATAAATGTATCAAATGTGCTAAACTAGAGAAACTGTAACAACCATATGATTCATTGTATGATGAAATAAAAAAGTCAGGAAATAAATTCAAAATAACAAAAGACAATGTGATTCAATAATTATTGTGAATGAAAAACTTGCTAAAAAATTGACCACCTAACCAATGAAAAGAATACTTTGACAAATGAGGTGGAAAGACTAAAGAAAGAAAATAAATCATTAAATGAATCATTAGCAAAGTTTTCCAATTCAAAAGTGTCAAAATATTTCTAAACATGACCGCCCAAAATAACAAAAGAGGACTTGGGTACTATACATTTGAGAATGGTGAATGTAGCAAATCTAATGCTCTAAGGACTTTCGAAAACAAAGCAAAACCCATCTACACTAAACCAAAAAGGAATCATGTTGCTTAGACAAAGAGACCAATTTGGCAACCATTCACTAATTGGATTCCCACTCCAAGACTTCCAGGAGTATGTAACTTTTGCAATAAAATGGATCATAAGATCTATCAATGTAAAATAAGAAAACTATACAACTATGGTGCAAAACTAGTTTGGGTACCAAAGAGCATTGAATTTATGCCTTCCAAAATAGAATAACATAAATTCCAATGGCTCACTAACCCAAATAGACCCATAAAATGAGTACGAAAAAGATAAGCTCTATATAATTTTATTTTTACAGGTATGTCTTAAAGCAAATGTCAATAACATGTGGTTCATGTATAGTGGCTGCTCAAGACATATGACGGAAAAAAGAGGATTGTTCCATAAAATCAAATCATGTAGTAAAGGAACAGTTGCATTTGAGAACAACAAAAAAGATATAATCAAAGGTAAAGGAAATATTTATGGAAATTCAAATATATGTATTGATGATTTACTATTTTTTGAGGGACTCAAACACAACTTAATGAGCATTAGTCAACTGTATGATAAGAGCTATAAAGTTGTATTTGAATCCTCTATATGCAATGTATTTTATGATGATCATATAGTCTTTAGTGGTAAAAGATGTGAAATGGTATGAACTTTATGAAAAATATCTTATAGCCATTGAAAATAATCCATGGATATGACATAAAAAGCTTAGACATATAAATATGTCAAACATTAAGACTTTGTGCAAAAAGAGCATAGTGGAAGGATTACCAAAGCTTAAATATGACAAAGACAAAATATGTAAAGCATGTCAACTATCCAAGCAACCCAAAATGTCATTTTTCACCAAAAAATAAATTTCAACAACTAGGCCACTTGAGCTATTCCATATGGATCTTTATAGGCCATCAGACATCTTAACTCTCGGTGGGAAAAAGTATTTATTGGTCATAGTTGATATTTTTCAAGATTTACTTGGATAATTCTCTTAGCTAGCAAAGAAGAAACATTCTCTATATTTGTCACTTTTTCAAATTTGGTGCAAAATGAAAAATAAAACACAATCATTTCCATTAGAAGTGATCATGTGGTGAATTTGAAAATAAATAATTTATAAAATTTTGTAATAAAAAAGTAATTCACCACTCATTTTCTGCATAAAGAACTCCCCAAAAGAATGGGGTAGTCGAATGAAAAAATAAGAAAATATAAGAGATGGCTAAAACCATGCTAAATGAGAGTAAATTATCCAAAAAAATTTGGGATGAAGCGGTAAGTACAGCATGCAATGTATTAAATTGTGTTACCATAAGAGCAATCTCAAAAAAGATCCTATCTGAACTATGGAACGACAGAAGACCAAACATTTCATATTTTTATGCTTTTTGATATACATACTATGTGTTGAATAATGAAAACACAAACTTGAAAAAATTAGATGCCAAAAGTGATGAGTCAATATTCCTTAGTTTTTTATTACATAACAAAACATATAAAGTCTTTAATAAAAGAAATCAAATAGCAGAAGAATCAATACATGTTGTATTTGACGAACTTAACTAAAATTCCAAAAAGGAGGATAAGTTAAGTGATGCAAATGAGGTATCAACGAATCCAAAAGTGGAACAACTAGAACAACAAGGTGGAGCCGAAAACAAAGCAAGAGAATTCTATGGAAGAAAGGGTAAGTGAAGGTAATAATTCCTATAAACCTCCAACTATTTTAAAATTAAAAAATGACTATCCATTTGAGCAAGTTATTGACAATATCTATAAAGGAGTAAAAACTACAAGGTCAAGACAGAAATCTGTAGATATTTTGGCTTTTGTGTCTAAAATTGAACCAAACTTCATTGATCAAGCTCTTAATGATGAAAATTGAATTGTTGCAATCCAAGAATAGCTAAATCAGTTTAAAAGAAATAATTTATGACACTTAGTTCCTAGATCCAAGGATTGCACAGTTATTGTTATCAAATGAGTTTTTATGAAAAAAATTAGACGAAAGTGGACTTATAATAAGAAACAAAGCCAGATTAGTAGTCAAAGGATATTCCTAAGAAGAGAGAATTGATTTTGAAGAATCCTATGCTCCGGTGGCTAGATTAGAGGCCATACATACCCTACTTGTTTTTGCTTATCACATGAATTTTAAATTATTTCAAATGTATATAAAAAGCACATTTTTAAATGATTACTTAAATGAGGAAGTATATGTTGAACAACCTCCTAGATTTGAAGAAAATGATCAATCAAAATTTGTTTTCAAATTACAAAAGCATTATATTGACTTAAACAAGCTCCAAAAGCTTAGTATGAAAAGTTAAGTAAGTTTTTTTTTTATTGATTATGCCTTTCAAAGAGGAAAAGTTTATACAATATTATTTATCAAGTATAAGGACAAATATTTTAATTGTTTAAATTTATATAAATGATAAAATATTTGGTGCTACTAATGAAATTCTGTGCCAAGAATTTTTTGAGATTATGCAGAGTGAATTTGAAATGAGTATGATGGGAGAGATGAACTTTTTCCTTGGACTGTAAATTAAGCAACTAGCTAAAGGAATCTTTGTAAACCAGTCCAAATATGTCAGGGAGATGTTGAAGAAGTTCGGAATGCAAAATAACAAAGGAGTACCATCAAGATCGACAAGGATGAAAAAGGTAAACCTATCGAACAAAAATTATATAAAAGCATGACAGGATCCTTTTTATATTTGACTGCATCTAGGCCGGACGTTTTGTTTAGTATTTACAAAATTCCAATCATGTCCAAAAGAATCACATCTAATGGCTGTAACAAGAATTTTCAGATACTTAATCAAAACCACTAATCTAGGGTTATGATATCCAAAGGGGTCAACATTTGAGCTAATCGGCTACTCGGATGTAGATTTTACCGGTTACAAAGTAGATAGTACTTGTGGAACATGTCAATTTCTTGGAAACATGTTAGTTTTATAGTTTTTTAAAAAATAAACTAGTGTTACTCTATCTACCGCGGAACCCGAATACATTGCCGCCGGGAATTGTTGTGCCCAACTACTTTTGATGAAATAACAACTTAAAAATTATGGTAATGATTATCATGATATTCCAATTAGATGTGATAATACCAGTGCTATTTATTTAACTAAAAATCTTGTGTTGTATTAGGAAACATGTTGAAAATCATGATATTAGTTTAATGTATGTTAAAACTGAAGACCAAATTGCTAATATTTTCATCAAACTATTGACAAAAGGACTATTTTACAAGATTAGAAATGATATAAGTATGATTGAAATTGATTAGGAGCATAATATGATTAATCTCGATAGGGGGAGCAAATTAGAAAGAATACAGAATCCAAGTCTATAGAACCAAGTCAACTCCAATCTGCCCAAGTCAACTTCACTGACTTCGGTTAGGGCAAAGTCAACTCTGGTGCATCAATTGGATTGTCCCGCGCTGGCCTCCTCTTTTCTTTCTCTTCTTCCCTTCTTCTTCGTTCTTCTTCATTTCTCTTTCGCGCTGAATTTCTTCTCCTCCCATCTCCGCAGTAGCTCTTAAGCTTTCTCTCTCCCTGTCTCCTGCTCTCTTAGATTCCATTCCCTCTAGTCTCCTCCCTCTCTTGTTTCCCTCTCGCTCTCCCTCAGCTCTTACTTCTCTGTCTCTCCCTCTCCCTCTCTCTCTGCTTCTAGCATTTTCTCTCTTAGTTCTCTATCTCTCCCTCCATTTCTCTCCTTCCAGCTCATTTTCTCTCTGTCTCACAGATCTCCCTCTCTCTCACTCTTCATTTTTATTCTAGCTCATTCTCTCTCTCTCTCTCTCTCACAAATTCCACACGCTCTCTCTCATACTCTCCATTACAGCCCTCTCAAGTTATTGGCTTTCTCCAATAACCCTGAAAATCATTCCAATCTCTACTTGTTATATCAAGAAATTCACTTAGAAACCATCACCAAATCAATGGCACCCAAAGCCATAGCTAAACCTGCCAAAATACTAGTTTCGAGGCCATCCCAATCAAACACAAGCGAGACAGTGCCACGACGGCAATGGACACCGTCCAAACAGGTTTGAGAAGAGACAACTACATCCCCAGGGTGACAGGTATTGATAACTCGTTATCATTGCCCATTTCAGACTTTATTTGTGCGTTAGTTCGAGAGATTAGGCTTAGATTGTATTCATTTAGCGTAATTTTCGCTCGCTTTGCATTTTATGAGTATTATTTAATTTTTAGGCATTTTTAGCATTAATTACGCATTTTTAGTCCATTTACTTAGTTTTCCATCTTTTGCAGGAAGGATGGGACACATGAAGGCATGTGAAGCGAATGAAATGTAGTTCGAAACTAAGCTACGAGGCATATGGATGGCACCTAGGCACCACCCTTCGTGCTCTTGTCATTTTTCAGCACAGTTTAGCGTACAACTTGTTTCCAGTGAGTTGGCGCCTAGGCGCCAGGCATGATCCCACAATGTGTCCAGGAGAAGCTATAAGTTGTGAAAACTTCAGGGAGTTGGCGCCTAGGCGCCAAGACATAAATTTCTAGGGTTTGTAAAGAGTTTCCAAGTTGCCAAGCACACAGAGAGTTGGCGCCTAGGTGCTAATATGCATCTGTCTGCGCAAATTCTAGTGCGTAAGTTGAGCAATTGGGCTTTATAAATAGATCCTAGAGGTTCGCACGTGAGGCAAAGGAGGAGATCACATAGACGAGCTACAAAGCTAGAGAAAGAGAAAATCCCGATCAAAGCGCGAATTGAAGAGAGGATTCAACCCCGTTCGTGGAAGCCACCAGAAAACCAATTTTCTCTTATTCTTTCTATTTTTCTTTCTCTGCTTCCATAGATACTTTTAATATGGATGTAATGGATGTTAAGATCAAGTCTTTGAACTAAACCTCCATTAAATGTATAGTTATGATGAATTGAATTCTAAATTATATTGTTTTTGGTTCTTTGAATATTTAGAAATGAATATTTAACTTTATATATGATTGTGTATGATTTACTTTTGCGTCTGTGGATTTAATACTTTTTATAAGATTAACTACCATGTAAGATGATTTATGTGCTTGATTTATTCTTGAAAGAGGAAGATCTCTGCTAGATTCATTGCAAAGCATAGATTTCCACCTTGTTAAAGGGATTTGTTTAACGGATAAAAATATATTGTTAATTCCCGTATAGTAATTATACAGGTTATGAACTTATCAATTTAACTTTATTTAATGACATGGGAACATAATAATTAAATAGGGTGTGATTACCTTAATATAATGTTGGAAGATATATATAGAGATTAATGAACTTGGGCTAGTAAATCCCTACATAATACAATTAAAAAGAACCAATGCGATATAGTTTAGATTCAAGGATTCCGAACTATCCATCTGTCATCCCTGATCAGTAAATCCGTTTCTAGTATTTAGTAGTTTCATAAACTCTACTCTGATTTCTTTCTACAGTTGTTAGCTTTAGTTTAAATCATAAACTCAGAATTTTCCACCCATCAAAAGCAATTAAACTAATTAATAATTTCGGTTAACAATTCTCAGAGGGCTGACATCTAAAGACTCACACTGTCATTTATGAAATTTTCAGCAGATTAAGAACACATTCAAGTAGAACAGAGTCTCCGATGAGGTAATGCGGCTTCAAACTTTTCCATTTTCTCTGCGGGATAGAGCTTCGGAGTGGCTAGAGTCTTTACCCCTGAACTCTGTCAACACATGGAATAACTTGGCTCAAAATTTTCTGAAGAAATATTTCCCACCTGCCAAGTTAGCCAAGCTGAGAATAGACATAGTTTCGTTCAAGCAATATGGTCCTATCAGAGGCATGAAATCGTTCCAAAGACTTGCTCTGAAAATGCCCGCATCGTGGAATTCAACCATGGGTTCAAATACAGATTTCTATAATGGTCTCTAGGATTCCACCAGTCACATGGTGGATTCTTCATCAAACGATTCTTTGCTGAGGAAAAGCTATCGAGAATCATACGCCCTACTTGAAAGCATGGTGGCCAATACTTATCAACTGCCATTTGACAAGAGCCGAAGTGGGGGTCTACTTCAATTACACGCGGTTTCATCATTAAAGGTCCATATCGACACTTTATCTTAGAAAATCTAGAACTTGTCTAGGCCAGCCAACATCAGTGCACTAGGGGCTCTACACCACAGCAGCTGACAGCAGCAGACATTTGAACGTGGTGTGGTGAATTCAGCCATCCAAGTGTTAAATGTGCCTCTAATTTGGAGTCCATCAATTATGTGAAAAATTTTCAAAGAAATCCAGCAAATCAGTATGGAAACAACTACAACTCAGGCTGGAAAAATCATCCCAACTTGTCACGGAACAATCAGACAAGGCCAAATCAACCACCTGGATTCTTGCAGCAGCCCCCGCAGCAACAACCAGCATGACCAATGCAATTCAATCCACCTCCGCGAGAAGAAAAGAAATTTGATCTGGAAAATATCTTTATACAATTCATGCAATCCCATATCACGATGAACAGGAACTTGGAAGCTTGATAGTGTTGGAAACAATGTTCAAAACAAAACAAAATTGACCAAAGGTTGAGTTTTGATGATTAACAAAGACTAACTTGAGAATATTTAAAGGACTAATGAGTTTGCCAAATGTTTTAAGGATATGAAAAAGCCAATTCGAACCCCAAGTCAACTTGGACTTCGACTTAGGGTGAAGTCGATCCCAAAGTTGACTCAACTATCGACTTGAGACGAAACCTCAAAGGTAAAATCAACATGCAGGTGAAGTCGCAGGTTAAGTCGACTTCACTTGCGACTTGGGTAGCCAAGTCGCAAATGAAGTCGACCTCACTATCGACTTTAGTCGAGAAAAACTGTCCAGACCTGATTTTGGGGCACGAAGCTGCCCTAGTCGCAGGCCAAGTCGACTCTAGGTGCGACTTGGGTGAAGTCGCAGACAAGGTCGACTCCATCCGCGACTTGAGAAGTTCAGACTTCAAAAATGCAGATTCAAGCCTATTCAAAGAACTCTCACTCAAGTCCAAAGCAAGAATTCATGATCAACTTCAAATCAAGTCTATCAAGTCTTAAAGATCAAATGAATCCAATGCAAAGCAAGGTGCAT
>JAXCLR010010460.1:0-10282 GCA_035584095.1 Annona squamosa | reverse complement strand
ATTTTGAAAGGGGTTAAGAAGTTTTGATTTACCAAAGATTTTTTAAAGAACCCAATTCACCCCTCCCCTCTTGGGTTAGGCCATCAACTCGGGACCAACAATTTTGAGTGTTAAACTCCAAGATTTGGATGTGAATTTTATGCTTAAAGATACCTTAAATAATGATTCAACATGCCCATTGATTAAATATGGAATGGTTATTAAGCTATATGAATGAATTTCCATGATTTGTGCTGTGGAAGTGAAGATTCGAATGACTTATGAGTTGAAAACTCAACTTGATAATTTAAATGACAAGTTTCTGTATGGGATGAATGTTATGTTTAGGTTATGAATCATGTTTTAATGAATTATTTATGATGATTTAAGCATAAGTTATGAATTTTAGAAACTATGGAATGAAAGGTAATGTATATGACCAGATTTCTTCATTTTGATGCTAAAAATAGTATGAAAATGAGATTGCATGATTTATGGAAGCTATGTAGGGTAAAATACCCTAGGGTTAGGGTATTATTGACGCCCAAAAATATTTGGGAAGATAAGCACAAAATCTGATTTTATGTATTTTATGAGATGATGTCTAAATGGAGTGAAAATGGGACCCGAAATGGGTAAACAAGTTGTTATTTTGAGAAATGTTTATCTATGAATGCTAAATATATATTAATACCCTAGATTTGGATTAAGAAAATTGGGGTTAATTGCTGAAAATTCGGATTTATAAAATTGCTTAGGGTTATGTGTCTAAAGAGACATTAAACATATGAAAAATAGATTCCAAAATTGCTGTTTTGGAAACCTATGATTAGTAGATTTAAATTGCATAAAAATATCCTAAATATAGTGGTAATTAAGGATAATTATCATGCTAAAATGTGGATTAAATTCCTAACTTAAATAATTTTATGAAATGCATCATGTATGTGTTGCCAAATAGGCATATGTGAAGGGATAGACATGCATGGTTGGATTTTGTACAAAAATGCATGAAAATATGATGAATTTCATGATTATATTTCTTTTTAGATTGTGTGATGTTAATATCAAAATTTGAAAATTAATTGATGAAGCTTAAGGCGACAACGTGTGCTTAAAATAAGCACCAATGTGTAAATTTTAGAAAATAAGTGAAAAATGATGTATGAAAAGTAATGAACCTTTAAATGATAAGATTGGATGATTATTATGTGATTAAATGGTTACCCTAATTATGGGATAGAATATGTTATGTTTGAACCAATGAAATGTACAAATATGTGCGATTTATGCATAATGGCTTGAGAAGTCAAATGAATTATGTGTGTAGATGAAAAATGGGTTGGAAAACTAAGTGAGATGCAAGAAAAAGGAATATATAAAAATCATATTATTCTCATGTAGGCAAGGACAAAGAAAAGGCGGATTTAGAAAGCGAACGTGAGACAGGTAAGCAAGCAACTTTCTAAATGATTTTTGTTTTCATTACAAAGTATTTAAGGATGGTTATTCCTTTATCTCAATGTGTTATGTAGTATTATTTCAATTATCAACCTTTAAATGATGTATGGATTTGAAATGATGTTTCGTTGAAATAATATTTAGAAAAGATAGTGCAAAGAATTTTTTTTATGGGAATGACAAGTTCCATGTGTAAGAGGTATATATTGTTGGGGTAACTAAGAGACATGCATGGAATGAAAATCAAGTAGGGTAGTCGAGGCAGTAAGTGGACAAGGAGTCCTCTTTGACGTTGCCAAGTCGGAAGGTCTGACATTAACGATGGAAAGGATCATGTAATGGAAAAATGTTCCCCGTGCTAGTATACCCTCACATGAAGGATAATGTTAATGGAAATAATGTAATTGCATATTTGCATATCCAATATTTATGAAAAGTTTATGAAAAAGTTTTTACTCCACAGGTAGTTGATCACTTGATAAGTGTCTTCATTGAAGGAAAAAATGCTTTTAAATAAATGTCTTCAAAATAAATTGCTTGTAAAATATACAGCTTGCTTATTGAATTTCGACTTACGTTTTCATTTTCAAAACCCATAGATAGGTGAAAGAAGAGACCTGGCGAAGGAGCAAGAGCAGATTATTAAAGATAATAGAAAAACAATAGTAGTCTGATGTCGTGGAAAACTTATGTGGAATGGTTGTAAATTTATTTTAATGTTTTTAAGTTGACGATTATGGATGATACATGCTGTGACATTTGATGTATGTGAAAATAGAAATAATTCTAGATAATCATGCCTAGTTTATGTAATGGTTGGATGGAAAAGACTTAGATGTGCATGTGTTGAAAAATTATAAGGAGATAAACTTCTTTGCGAATTTATTTAATTGGATAAATATCCACTAAAACCCGCCGTGTGAATATGGGTTGATAACATAGCTGAAATTTTCTTAAATCCATATGATATGTTAATGTCTTGAAGTTATATCATGATTACATTATGAATCATGATTTAATGAATTGCATATATTGATTTGGGCATAAGCTATGGATTTTAAAAAGGATTGGACTTAGGGTTACATATATGGCCTGATTTTCATGTTTTTATGATATATATATATATATGAAGCATGAAGTGGATTAAATAGTTTATGAATGAATTGTAGGGTAAATTATCCTAAATTAAGGACCCTTTGGATGCCCTAAGTGGGTTGGATGATTTTGCCATAAATCTGATTTTTTAGGGTACATGTGTGGAACGTCCAAACGGGGGCCAAAACGGGTACCTTACATGTAGATTTTGTTGCTGTTTGTAAATAATTAATTTATTAATGTTATAGAGGGTAAAATAACTCAGGATTAGGGCACCTTTAATGTTCGAAAGGGCTTGGAAATATTTGCCGCAAATCTAATTTTTAAGGACATAAGTATGGACGTGTCAAAAAGGGGTAAAAAGGGGTACCCTACATGCTTAAGATGTTGTTTTTGAAGAAACTAAATTATAGATTTTAAATATGTGATAAGCATGTTTAGTTGCTAAAAATTATGGCTTAAAAATCTGTTAAGATTTAAGTATGGAAAATGGGTCGTAACATGACTGTTTTGGAACCCAATAACGAATGAATTAAAATTCTAAAATTACACCCTAAATTATATTTTAATTAAATGATTTAATCATGTTGAAATTGGATGTAAGTTGCCGTGTTAAAAAATTTTAAGAAACACATAATACATGTGTTGTAAGTTGAATGTATGTAGAACATAGTATGAATAGATGATAAATGACTTCTATAAATTGCAAAAATGCATAAATATGTGATGAAATGCATGATTAAGTTGTTGTTTTGATGATTATTGATTATCTCAAATTTGGAGATTAATTTCTAAAGCTTAGGACGTCAATTCTATGTTTAAAATGAGCATCGACGTAGGAAAAATGAAAAATAGATGAAAAATGATAAATGAGAGATAAATCTCCATATGTTGATTAATGAATGGTTATTATGTGTTTACCCTAAATATGAGTTTAAAATTAAATATGTAATGGATGGTATGATTCACAAGTGAATGTTGTGTATGTATACCCGACTCGGAATTCAAGTTGGTTATGTATGTAATAGATTATGGGTTGAAAAATTAAGTATATGCAAGCAAAAGAAAATGTTATGAATGCAATGTCATTCTTATGGTATAGGCAAAGGCAAAGAAGAAGTAGATACGGAAAGCTAAGGCGAAGCAGATAAGCAAGCAATTTTCTAAATGCTTTTCGTTTTATCAAAATATGATAAAATGATTGCAAATGATATTCTAAATGTTTCGAACTATTTTGCAATTGATTGATGAATTATTTCTAAGTTATTTAAGGATGACCATTCCTTAGATCAATATGTGTTGAAATGTAATTTCATTGGTGATAAATATTTTATGTTGTGCTTTATCAAATGTTGATAAAAATGATGATTCGTTAATATGATGTTTAAAAGGATGATGCAAAGAATTCTATATATGAGAATGACAAGATGTCATGTGTAAGAGGCATATAATGTCGGAGTGACTAAAAGTCATGCACTAAATGAAAATTAAGTAGGATAATCAAAGCAGAAAGTATGATAAGGAGTCTGCAATTGACGTTGCCAAGTCGGAAGGTCTGGCGCTAAGGATGGAAAAGATCATGTTATAAAAGTATGTTCCTTGAGCTAGTGTACCTTCATATGAAGGATTATGTCATGAAAAAAAATGATACATTTGTACATCCAATGTTTATGAAATGCCCAAAAATTGGGTTTACATAAATGCTTTGCATGAATGGTTTATAAAAAGATTTCTATTCTATTGGTAGTTGATCACTTGCTAAATGTCTCTTACTAAATTGATAGAAATGTTTTTCAACAGTGTTGCCTTCAAAATGAATTGCCTAAAAATTCTATAGCTTGCTTATTGAGTTTTGACTCATGTTTTGTTTTTCAAACCCAAAGACAGGTGAAAGGAAGAAGGAGGCAAGAAGCACAGGTGGATATTTAAGAATGAATGAATTCTTATGAACACCTGTACATGACTTTATATATGAATGGTTGTATGATGTTCCTAAAGGATTATTTTGATGATGTATATGAATCATGTTGTGTTATGACTATGGATGGAGAAAAATTTTTATGGATAAATGTTAAGACATAAAATATTATGTTATGATTAAGTATGAATTTTATGAGAGACACATGGTTTAATGGCCTAAAAAGACATTTGATGGAAATTTGAATGTATGAAATGATCTAAACTCCTAAGGAGTTAAGTTTAAGTGGATAAATATCTAATAAAGCCCGCCGTGAGATAGGGCAACAATCTTGATCATATTTACCAATCGATAAGGTATTGGAGTAAGGTTGTGATACTCGGGCTTGGGTGCCACACATTCTTTCTTCAAAAGAGTCTTGTGTATATGCTCGTGTTGTATCCCAAAAAGAGTCAATAATCTTCTCACCTTTTCCAAATGGTTTAGTTTTCAAATTATTAACTTTATGGCGCATGCAAAATCTATGATGGGAATTAGGATAAACACATTTTGCCACATTTGGAAGACCCTTTTGGCGATGAGACATAAAAATGAATAGGCTAGGTCCAATAACCATCAATAGTAGCCCCAAAAACAATTCCCAACTTGCCCCACTTTCTGCCTCAACTACCACTATTGCAATTGGTATGATATTATGGTTTACATCCAATGTGGTAGTAGATAACAATACACCACCATATTTTTCTTTCAAAAAAGTAACATCTAATCCAATAAAAGGTCGACGTCCTCAAAGGAAAGCATTTTGAATTGCCTTCAAAGGTATGAAAAGCCGGCCAAAGGTATTATCATCATTGACTAGTTAAGCAGCCATTATGCCTGGATTTATCCTCCTAAGTGTCATGCAATATAATGGGATCAACTGAAATGATCTCTCATCAAAGCCTCGTAGTCTCCTCAATGCAAACATCCTAACCCTCCAAACCTTCTAATAAGGGAGCCACAAACCTGTTGTTTGCTGGATTTCCTCTCTAAGCCTTAATACATTTGGCTTGTGCTTTTCTATCAATTTATCGATCACCTATTCTTCAACCCACTTTGCTCTTGCGGACTTCTCACTTCTACTTTGAAATGCAAAATACTTGTGTTTGTAATTTAAAGTTGAAATTATATAGGATGTATCATCTTGCATGATCTTTGCATACACCCTCTAAGGACACTTCTCTCCCTTGCACTTTGTAATCACTTTTTGATGCTCACTTTTAATGTAATACAAGTTAAAGAAATTCATGATGGAAAAACCCAAGAGTGCTTGTCAAAGAACCTTGATGTTTGGAAATTGCATGTCAACATCAAGATGGGGATCATCCAAATGCTTGGTTGAAAACCTTTCATTTCTTGGAATCCTCTTCTTCATATACACCCCATCGTCTTCTAATTCAAAACATGAATCATCTTCACCATCATAAACACAATCATCCTTAACAATAAAACCATCAAGTTCAACGCCTACAAATTTAATAACAAAAAAATTGGTTTATTTAGTAAGTAGAAAAAAACATATTTTCCACTACAAGAGATTTTTTATTATAAACTTAAAACAACCTCCAATATGAAGTCCTCGTTCTTCTATTTAGCTGCTTGTACCTACAATTTCTAAGGCCTCTATATTTGTCATTTTCTCTACAAGTATTCACATTTAATTCAATAGAAAGTTATTCACAACAACAATATCCTACTAAGTCATCTAATTGAGAAGAGTCTTCTAATTCAAAATTAGAGTCATCCTCTCCACTGTAGACCAATTCATGGACATCTGCTTGCTCAATATCCTCCAACACGACGTTATATTTCTCCCTCCATTGTGCCTCTTCGATCTCCCTTTGACGAGTACCATACACTTCCTCCATATATATTGATTCTTCCTCGAATATTGAATCTTTTTGAGTACTAGCTCCTTCACCTTGAGCCCATTTGCTTTTTACAATAACATAATTAGAATTAAGCATATTCAATGAATTAATGATGAAAAAACAACATCATATTGCTACCCATAAAAAATACAATGACCAAGGTTGAAGAATATTACCTAAATTTTTCCATGTTGAAGTTGGCATCTTGGACACATACAAAGGAATATCAACCAACTTCATCCATCCGCTAGTGGAATACAAGCCAACCATTGTAGCTTTGTTAGAATCACATGCCACCATGTTAATCGAGTGTGATATATCAATATTTGGATATTTGTAACTAACCCTAACCCTATTTTTTGGTATATTTGATAACTTCTGAATTAGTTCTTGTAGACTATTCCAATGAAAACAATTTAGATCAATATCTTCATAAACTTCTCCACCTATATACTTTGTGACTTTTGTATGCACATTCCTCTCGAACATCCCACCATAGCGAATTATTAATCTGAATGTTACAACTTTCATTCCTGAAAATAAATCACAACTCGATGGAGCGCATTAGCCTTACTCCATGGATCTTCAAGCAGTGAAACTTTTGTCCTTATACAAGCAGAAGCTTTACCTAGTGTGTTGAAAAATTAGCCTAAATTCTTTTTCTTTTAACCTACATTGGTTCCATTTTTATACTAAAGTCCGACAATATCCTGTCTATGTTTAGGATATTTGAGCAATACAAAACCTGATAATCAGTATATAATCTAATATTTTCTACTAAATCATTCACCTCTACTTCAATTCATCTAGTACGTTCCTCATGTAAATCGTACTTCACACAAGAGGCATATATTACACTAATCAATCTTAACATAATACAAATTTAATACATACAACTTTAACAATTACATTCTAAGTTCCAAATATCTCAAAAGTATAAGATGTCATATCTTCACTAGGCTCTTCTATTAACACTGTATCATCTGCATTCACTAGTTATTTGAAAATAACAAGTATAAAATACTCAGTAAGCAAGCAACTAAAAGTACCCATAATTCTCCAAAACTCGTTACATTAGTTGAAAATATAAAATTCTTAAATTTTTTTATGAAATGAGTGTATACATACATCATGACTGATTCCTCATTCAGAAAATGACACTTACCAAGTGATCATCTACCTATCATAACTTTTCTGATCCGATATGCTTAATAATGCAATGCATGAATCATATACATTCTGCTTAACTCCCAAGGGTACTTGAAATGATTCTATCGCCACCCTTAAGACTTGAGGTCAGGTGACTAGGCTCAATTTTCTCGGAAACATCACCTCCTAGCTCATCCCACAGGGCTACTTAATGCATTCAAGCATACTATGAATCATGATCATTGTGAAGAGATTAATCATTTTAAAGTGCACAATTCAGACACAAAATAGATTAATCATTCGTTGGCAAATATCATTTCATAAAATAAAAAGGAATGGATATTCTTACTATAAAATTTTTTTGAAATAAATTTTTGAAGAGCTTACTTAACTTTTCCTTTAACTTTTCTCTATCTTTTCTTTACCCCTCCTTAGCATAACCAATAGAAAACAATATCTAAGCATATTAGTCTCCTCATAAAACATGCAAATCTTCACACCTATTTATTTTTTCAACTTTTTCTTTTCCTTTTTGCAAATAAGTGAAAATGACTAGCTCATATATTTTGATAATATATATTATACATATATTTTTTTGCAAATCTATAGATAAGTTTTTTTCATTTACTATATTAAAATTACTGACCGAATAGTTTCTAACCTATATCATAGAAATCTTTTTAGCTTTGCAATCCGCATCACCATATTTTTTTAACCTCCACATGTTATTTATATTTCCTAATAACACGGCAGTAAATTAAAATTCTGCTATACTTGTAAGTATATTATTCACTACTATTTATTGGTAGGATCCATTAATAATATACAAGGTACCCTACATGTCATGAAATAATACGAAAAAAACCACGTAATTTTATAAAATGAATTTTAATATTCACAGTTCTTAATGGTAACTTTTTTTAAAAATTGTTATGTATATTTTACATGAACTAAAGGAACTCGTATAATAGATTTGGACCTCAATCAGGTAGAAAAGGCAATTTTAGTACATGGGTAAATATTTAACTATGCATAAATATCAAATGAATTTCAATTATAGGCGTGAAACTGTTCATACATAGTATATAATTGATTAAGATTAAAGGTGATGGGATGCCTGGTGATTCTTTTTCTTAGTCTTTCTTTCTCGTTTTTTTATGGCTTTACATAACCGACGCTACTAATTTTCCAACCCTTTTTATACTCCTTTCAATCTGGCAGCTACCCTAATTGTGTATTTTAACCATGCTCTTCTAGTCATGCTAAAATGTTGACAGTACATTTACTAATGCAGCGTTTTGTTTCTTTCTTTTTTTTATATGGCTGCCAGTTGATTATTAGATGGTCAAATGTGATTCAATAGCTAAACAATGAGACCAACCTTCACTTCTTTTAAAAACGATTACTTTATTTACATAAATATGTCTTTAGCATAACGAATAAACTTCTATTTAATTTTTTTTCTAAACAGATTATTTATATTTTACTCCATTTATATTGTAAATCATATCAAATTAGCCATTCGTATCAAATTTCATATCAAATTGATAAATATTGATTAAGATATAAGCATTTGAAATTAAGTATTACACATCATTCGAATTTTAATTTGTAAACCCATTTTTAATTATATTTTGCATAACCCATTGACTAAGTAGGGTATATTAATTTAAACTTACTCATGAATTTCATATAAAATAGAATTGTATATGTATAAAAATTTAATTAATAAAACATGTGATACATAGTGAACATAAGCATATATGCATGTTTCATTGCCTCTGCACATGCCCATTATGATTGAGTTCATGCACATTTTCCAATGCAAAGTTTGAAGTTCAACAAATGCTTTAGTAAATTAGTTTCCATAATTCAATCCATCCGTATTATAGAGCATATAAATTTAACTGTACATCTCAATTTCTAAATTAAACTAATTTGTATGAGTCAGGATATTAGTATTCAAAATTAATTCATGAAATCTTATATAATTTTAGTTGTTTACAAATTATCTAAACATAATTGTCATGATCTAGTTTATTCATTATATAAGGTATGTCAAAATAGACTTACTCTTGAAATTTCATGTAAGACCACCTTATACGCATCAAGATAATAATTAAATAAATAATTACATAAAAAGATCAAAATGTTAAAAGAATTCCTGAGCATGCAAACCTGAAATGATTTTGACTTTTGGACACGTTTTTGAGGTAAAAAAATAATTAGTTTAAGCACTTTATTTAATTATTTATTATAATATAATGTATCTAAATTAAAGAGCACATAATTTAACACTTTCCATTAACACATCTTAAGATCAAAAGAAAATAGTATGGGTAAATATTAGTCCTTCATTGGAACCCTAATCGACCTAAATTTCATTTACTTTTATTTTTCCAAAAGATCCGTGAATTTAAACAGTTTTATTTAGTATAGTTTAGAATTTTGAAATTCCTCCCGAAAAATTTATAAAAATTCGTTTTCATATCTTATCTTTATAAAATCATAATTTACTCCCTTTTTCTTATAATTCTTAAATTTAACCCTTTTTAATCTCAATTATGCTCCTTTTTGTCTCTACTCTTTGCAAATTTACCAATCAACCCTTTTTTAAATTTTCAATTTGATCAAACTTCCCAAAATTGTAATTTAGACTTTATATATAGTTACATATCATGAATCATAAATTTTAAATTTTATAACTTAAATCCATAGTATGCATTTAAGCCATTAAATCATGTCTATTCATAATTTAAATAATTTAAGT
>JAXCLR010010459.1:0-10290 GCA_035584095.1 Annona squamosa | reverse complement strand
GTATTATATCTTTCTCAATTTCCCCGTTCTCTTGAACTATTGATCCTAAGTACCGAAAGTGATTAGTTTTTGTTACTATTTGATCTAAAATCTTAATTGGTTCCTCATCCAGGTTCTCACTATTATTAAAATTACATTTCATATATTCGGTTTTTGTACGACTAATTCTAAAACCATTAGATTCTAGAGCATCTACCCACATATTCAATTTTAAATTTAGTCCTTCTTTACTTTCATCAATTAGAACAATGTCATCTGCAAATAACATACACCAATATACTTCTTCTTGGAGATGTCTAATAATTTCATCTATTTCATCTATTACGAGAAATATAAATAATAATAACATAAAATGAGATTATCGTGTAATGATAAATGAATGTTTGTATGAGATATGGAGAAATTTCAAATTTTGCTTAGTGAAATTCATATATAACTATAGAGTAGTTGAATATGCTCTTAATTTACTCGCCTTTGACAATGAAGCTAAGATTTGGTTGCTAAAGCTTGGTTTTTGCAATGAATAAATTTGTTGCTAATTTCAATTTTTTTTATAGCAAAAGGTGCCGCGGAAAAAACCACTCCTCGCCTTTCTAATAGAAAAGTGAAAAAGTAAAAAAAAAAAAAAAAAAAAAAAGTGCGCCGTAATTCATTAATCGTGTGGAAATGTCCTCACACAATTTACATTCATAAGTTTTTCCTTTGGCTGGAAACGCAAAAATGATGTAACTTCTTTGAACGTTAATTTTCAATTATCTTCAGCTAATTTGATAACCTGTTTGGTATGAGGTAAAAAAAATAGCGTAAAAAAATTTATAAATAAAAAATAATGTGATATAATACGGATAATATTTAGGAAAGATATGTGAACTGATTAGAATGTAGAGATAATAATAATAAATAGAGTAATTAAATAGGAAAAATGTCAAATTAATTAGAACTCAAATTAAGAAGAGCAATGTGTTCTTTCAAAGGAAAAGAGAACTTTTAGAATTAATTTTATTATGATTTTTAATGAAAAACCTTAACTGTTTACTAGCCATAATTTTTATTCTAAAGTCATTATATAAAATTTTAAATTTTTTGTATATGTGTATGATCCATTATAAGTAATATTATTAATGAAATCCAAACTGTTAAATGCATGTAAACTAATTTTTTGACAGTAATTACATATTTTAAAATCAAATACATACATTATATTCAACACAATAAAATATACTTATAACAAAAAGAGTAGGATAATATAGTATTCGTGGAGCTAAAATTAATTCAAATATAAATATTTAATAAATTTATTTATTAAAACGCATATAAATAATCAAAATTTTATTTTTATAATGTTAAATTTTAAATAGAATATGATTAATGGTTTAGATATTAAAAATAAGTTACATATAATACATTTTTAAGGTGCAACACACGTAGAATATGACTTGCGCTCTATATGATATTCTCTTGTCAAATTATATAAAAAGTTATACAGTAAGAAGTGAAAATTTCCTGTTACCTTGTAGCAACCAGATCTCGAATCTTAGTTTATATCATCAAATTTTTTATGGGCATTTATAATTATCTTCATTTGGGATTTTGTTGAGACATTCTTACAAATTCTTAACGATATTCTAATACACTTTTAATAATGTTTCTAAGCTATCACTCTAGTGGACATTCCCACCAAACAAAAGAGACTGCTGCCACCACGCTTCGGTCAAATTAATTTTGATTGTATTGTCCACGCTTCAATCTCCAGTATATGTATTATCTAGTCTGTGCGTTTGTAAAATTCTGTTGGTATATATATGCAAAACTTCTGTAAATTTGGAAATGTTTCTTTATCCAAAAGGCATATCGCCACATGAACTCTCAAATTTATCTTAAATGGTTTTCAAATTAATCAATTTTAACAAGTGCAAAAATCGTTTTGAAAACTACTAGTTTAAGATAATATTATGGGTCTTAATCATGAGCATGAAGCCCCGTTAATCCCTTCAAAACCCTCCACATGGCAAGTCGTGTACCAAATGCCAATCCATGTTAATTCATATGCTGACCAAAGTTTTCTACTAGTTATATTCTGTGAGACAAGACAAGGCGAAAAGACGTTTTCAATAATTTTTGATGGCATGACGCTATCAAGATATATACAGCTGGGCTATAAGTAGGAAATTAATGGGAAGCGTGAATGTTGATCACTAACGCGTGTTTGCTTTAATTATGTAAAATATGTAGGAGAAGAGAAGAATTTTAAATTAATTTAAAGAAAGGGAGATCATATATAAAACGGGAAATATATATAAGCCATTTCAAATATAAATTCAATAAAAACACAATAGATAGACCACTTTTTTTTTCCTTTACTTTACTTTTAGAATTAATGAGAGGGATTTTAACATTTTTTTCCAACAACATAAAAATTAATATTTTGCAACATACTTTAGAGATGTTGCAAAAGACATTATTTAGTGATTAAATAATTTCTATTATAAAAAATTAGCTTTTAGTTATAAGAATATAATGAATGTTGTAAAAATATGTAAGATGAAAATTGTAAGGTAATTAGGTCTTTCATTAAAGAAGCACTGGTCTTCTCTTTCATTAGTTTATATTGTTGGTAGTTATTAGCGGAGAAAATATGAAAGGTAAAAATTGTAAGATAAATGGGGTGAATTGAGTTTGAATTATAAAAAGAAAAAAAGAAAATATTGTTGTAAAAGTAACCTTTTAGAGATAAAATTAATCATTAAAAATGATATTTTTAGTGATAGTAATAAAAAATTAAAATTAAAGTTTTTATTGACTTATAACCATTTAGTGACAATACTATCACACTATAAATTGATATATTGACAAATTTTAATTCTACTAGATATTCATTTTGGAGCATCAATCTTTTAGCCCAGTTTGAAATCGGATAATTTTAGATTGATCCAAAAGTTTATTTTTAAAATTTTTAAAATTTTTTATAAACATGTTAACCTATTTGTATTTAATCTATAAACAAAATTTTACCATATTTGGATATATATATATATATTTATTTTGGAATGACTTAAATATCGCTATTTTTAAAAATGCAAAGTAAATATATACATATATGAAAAAATGGTAAAATCTGATTTACAGCTTAAATAAAAGTAGATTAACATGTTTATAAAAAATTTTCAGAAAAAACAAAACATAAGTTTTTTGACCGGTTAGAAATAGCTGAATCTGAAAAGATCATTTGACTTTATTTTCTTGTACCGTCGGTTGCAAATCTATTTTTCATCAAAACAACTATTTTTATATTTTAGTATGTGTAGCTATACTATTTTTATTTTCAAAATAAAAATATATAAAAATATAAAAGACAAAATTCAGTATGTTAATTGATCCGGATAAGATTCACATATTTACAAAAAAAATAAATAAAAAATCTTGCCACGTAGATGAGCAATACGCAATATATGGGCCTGATCTTGTAGCCTGGTTAATTTATATGTTTTAAAATTTTTAATTTTTCATGAAAAATGCTGTCTAAAGATCTTTAATGCATAATATAAAATTCTACGATTTTTAGATATTTACGTATATATTTTTTTATTTAATTCAAAAGTTGACAGTTTTGAGGTATTTAAATCATTAATTTCACGCTTTTGTAAATTTAAAAAATATGTATACATATCAGAAAAATACCCTAATTACGAAGCAGTAAGTAAATGTGAGTAGCTAGGCTTCCAATCAAAATATTTTGGAACATCGACATTTTTAAGACTTCTATACTTTTATTAGTTAAGATCCCTGGACATTAATATGGATTAGTAAAAAAATACTTACGTTGGACGACCATCAGCACATACGTAAGGCTCGGAATTAATGAAAGGGATTGTTGGGAAAATAAATCCAAATATCTATGGGCAGCCTTTTTTTTTTTTTTTTTTGTGATGAAGAAGTAATTATGGGCAGCCTTGGACATTAATGTTTGTTGACTTGATGGACAGTTAAGATCCATCATTAGATGGTCAACGTTACCTAAATGATGTAACTTCGGGCGCAAGTCCTTATTATCTAAATCCTCTCTAGTTAACCGCTTATAATTGGTGTGACAACTTAAAGACTTCGTCTTTCCTATCATTTCACATTAACGACACGGAGAGGCCTCAGGTACGCAGTACGCTTACCAAAGCCGGAATTTGTGCTCGTACCTGTCGTTTTCTTTTCACAAATTGTATTCAATCTATGCCTATGTCGGTGCATTTTTAAAATATTTGTTGTTATTTCTATAATAAGCATTAGTCTCTTGGTTTTTAAAATATAAATGTTGTTTGATAAATCCACCACTCGTTATGTTTATTAATATAAATTTAGTTAATTTACTAAAAAGAACCTTCGATTGGATGCCTTAGACCTTAATAAATATAAATTATTTTAAAACTAATTATAGCTCACCAAGGTAGCAATCAAAGTAATTTTTGGTATATTAACTAATTTCACATTAATAAAAACAACAGATGATTTGGATTTATCAAAAAACATCTTCATTTTGAAAATCTAAGAGGTTTATTCTTGCCATATATATTCTAAAAATTTGCAAGTGTATTTGCAATAAATTTCAAATCATAGGTACTAATGTAATTTGTGTAAAAAAACAGATATTTGCCAAGCAATTTTGAAAAAAATACAACTTTTACAACGTGTAAAATGTTAAATTTCGCATAGGGTCAGTCAAAAGGTTGAGATAGGCTTAAAGGGTATTAACAGAGGGTTTAGAAAAAGTTCCCAAAAAGAAGACTCCATTTGGACTAAACTCTTACTCATTCTACATTTCTCAGCCATCTTTTATAATATTCCAACCCCCTCTAACAAAATCCTGAAAGGTTTGTCTAACGCCTCCCTTTGATTTGTTTCACTTCTCTAGAGTTTATCTTGGACCCTCTAGAACTTGTCTTGACTCACTAGAAACCTTTCCAAACTCCGTCAATATCTTTTGAACCTGTCTCAACCATCTGATAGACCCTCCGTGAGATTCACTATCTTACACATGAAAAAGAAGGTTTTCATAATTTCAAAGCCAATTGAAAAAGCTATGGAGAGAGGTCATTAGCAAGGGGAGACGATGGAAAATTAGAGACGAAAGAATGGTGAGCTTTTGCCATGATAAATGGGCAGAGACGATGATCCAAAGGGTTAGTCCTTTGCCAATGAACATTATTAAGGAAGACAATGTCAGAAGTTTCATTAATGTGGAGGATGGTCTTGGAATAAGGAAAGGATTTTGGCAGCTGTGGGTTAAGAAGGATGGAAAGTGATCATCATTCTCCCGTGCCCCTTGCTGCAAGCTAACGATTCCTAGTTCTGAGAGCATGAACGAATGGACTTTTTAGTGTGAAGTTGGCATACAGGTTTGTAAAACCTAACTTTGATCTTTTTGCAGGAACTCCTAGCCATGAGGGTGAGATACAATCGGAGGCAGAAGGAAAGGTCTTCGAGTGCATATAGAAAGCAAACATCCCAATAAAGGTGAAAGTTTTCAAATGGAAACTCTTCAAAAATGCTCTTCCAACAAAATGTAACCTCCTACACAAAGGAGTGTGTATGGATGTTAAGTGCAACTTCTACAACAACCACAAGGAGGGTGCAAATCATTTGTTTGTGTTCTGCAGAATGATCAACACAGAACGTGAACTTCTAATCAATCACAAGAAGATATGGGTTTCTCGTTGGGTCATTATTTGTATTTTTAGGTGCCCATCTTCAATAGGAGACGCTAAGGGGTTGGCTTTGTTTATAGTGTTCTGCTAAAGGATTTGATTTTTAAGAAACCATTTGAGGGAGAATTGGCCAAATCTTAAGAATGTTGTGGATTGGTGCAAATCATATGAAGAGAACTATGAAGAAATGCATCAGCTGAGGAAATCGGACTTGATGGAGGAGGAACTAAACCCACATTGGAGGAAGCCAAGGACAAGGGTCTTCAAATCGAACATAGATAGTAGAAGAAATATGAGGGACAGTGTATAGGAATGGGTGCAATCCTGAGGAACTCCGATGGACATTTTTTGCCTGTTCGAATTTGAAGGTGTGATGGGGTTACTGATACCTTGACTATGGAGGCAATGGCCATGCAAAATGGCGTTTGCTAGGATGCGGAATTACAAATCCAAAATATTGAGTTTGAGACGGATTACCTGGTTCAAAGTAAGTACTTAAAAGAGGACTACGTCATCCTCTCATTTGTGTGATGCATAATCAAGGAGATAAAGTCTCAAATATCCAAGTTCTAATCAACATCTTTCTAGCACATACTGAGAAATGGTATTGCGACAGCTCACTATTTGACAAAATTTACAACAACAAACGTAAATATGTCTATCACCTAGTGGGGAACCCGCCCCATTTTCTTGTTAATATTTTGTACTAAGACCTAGCTTTTGCTGGTGCTTAATATAATATATACCATACCTTTCATCAAAAACAATTATGGAGAGAGTTTTATTATCTAAAGAACAATTGAAATGGAAGTTATTCATTATTATAATAGGAAAAAAAGCTTAAGCCTTTATATAAGATGAGAAGAGAAGGAAGAGAAATGGGATGAGATAAGAAAGAAAGTGATAATAGCTCTTCTTTTATTCTATTTAGTTTTCTTGTGTTTTCTCATGCTGCCTATCTTGGAAGTGGATGAGTACTCATATTATGAGTTTGTAGATGACTAAAATTCTAATGGAAATGATGATGACTGATTTTGAAGGTGCATCAACTTGTTAGAGCTTACTGTAAGTAATCTTACCTGATAAGTCAGCCGTCAAGTATAATGGTGTTGGACCAATAAGGAAACGAGCTAACACATTCATTAGATAGTGCGGCGGTGTTGGCATAATAAAATGATAGTTTTGTATGGTTATCTTAAGGGAAGGAATGATGTTATACGCAACTTTTTTACTTAGAAGGTAGCCTAATATTGTCGAGTCCATCCCCCTCCCCCCCCCTTCCCAAACCTCGGTAGGTATAAAATGTAGTTAAACCTGAAGTTTTACTTAAGAGTCGGAGCCTGTACTCTAACCACAAGGAATTGTAGGGGTTGGACTATAGAAGGTTGGTATGAATGCATCACATATGGTGCTAAAAAAATGTAACTTTTACAAAGTTTGTCATGTTGTACTGCATATAAAAGTAAATATCCAACTTAACCAACACTCCACCCTTGTATGCAATATATTTCCCTCCTAAAATCTCTTCACTATAATTAATCCTATAGTTTAAAATTTATCTGTTGCCATAGCACTAAATTTAAGAATTATTTTGCATACAGATTTTCTTGCATGGATTACAAAAAATTTAGATTTTTGGCAACCAAAATTTTTACGACAAAGGATAATTTTAGTTTGTTAAAAAATTTCCTGCAAATAATTAGTAGCATGTGTACTGTACCACCCATTAGATGGAAATCTAGTTGCTAATAATTCATATTAGATTTGGTTGTAAAACCATTATAGTAAATCAACGAATTTGTCCTTACATATAAAAGAATCATTATAAACAAGCTATTTTTTTTTTCATTTTTCGTGTTAATGAAGACCTTTTTATTGTTAATAAAGGTTGCTGAGATAAATTTTCTTGTCGTAATGATAATATTATTTTGCAACTATATTTACCAATTAAAATTTTAATTTATTATCTTCTTCACTTCTTAATTAGTCTCGTTTTGATCCTTATGGATAGACATCAAACCAATCTTTATTTTTTCAACATGAAATCGACACAAAGGCTTGCTGGACTTTAAAAAGTTTTATTCGCTCAAATCGTTGTCATGAAAGTCCAAGCTTCCTGTCGATTGTTGCAAATGGCCTTGTGCTTATACACATGTTAGTTAGAAGTAGATGTTAATTAAGTGGAATTGTTTGACTTGCTTGACATGAAAGAGAAGGCAAAATATTCTATAAATCGTGCAATGAATGGGTCCATGGACAACTGTATATGGTTGGCATGAAACTTGTGGTTTGAAAATTTAAAGCGGGCTACTTTCGAGTCTTGTTCACTTATAACCAGTTAACCGCTTCCAATGTGCCCATTTGCACCATTTTAATGAAGTCTATCTCAAATACATTATTTTATTTAGTTAAGAATATAAGAATTTGATTTAAAAGTATTCAAGTGACGACAAGAAAAAAAATTAATCACATGCCACAGAATAATTAATTGTTGGTTTAGAGTGAATATAAATCCGTTAAAATCACTCTCATGCGTGATAGATGTATTTTATATTGAGCAAGCGCCAAAAGAATTTTTGGTCCCATGCATGGTGATATGTAGTGTATGCAACTCTCTATTTTCTTTTTTTACTACTTAGATTTCTTTTCTCAAATTTAAAAGCACTTCTCATATTTATACAAATGCACTTATATGTTAATTGAAAATTACATTATTGAGATTTTTTTATAACAATTATTGAGATTCTTTAGATACTATACTATTTTGAAAAAAAATACTGGGAAGTGATTTAACGAACCCTAGTATACTAAAGCTTCAATGCACAATTACTTTTCGTTGTATTTTTATTCTCAAAAGATGCTAATTTTTTCAAAATATAAATGTTCAATGAGAGTAAATTTTCACTACAAGAAAATAAATTATGTGTTAAGTGTAATGTTACTATAATCACATCATTATATGTATGCCACGAAAGATTTTTGTGAATTTTTCAATTTATCATTGAAAATCATAATTTTAATGATAATTTTATTACTGAAAAGTTATTTTTTCAATATATATTATATTATTGTCATTAAAAGCTAGTTTTTAGTTATAACAACTATTCTACAGCTAAAAAGAATTTTTTGTGATAAAGGGAAACACCAAATTTTTTCAATTTTTCAAAAAAAAATTTCAAAATTTTTTTTAATATGATACTTTTCACTTTCTATAATTATCTCTTTTTTAATTTTTTTTATATCTTGTTTTATATTACCTCATATTTTAGTCATTTCTACACAATTACCCATGTAACTAACATATTTATTTTAAATTATAGCCACAAAATTTTAATTTTCTTGTAGTATTTGATAGCTAGATGAAAGAAATGATGTTAAATAGAGTCAATGATTTAGATTAAAAAATAGGTTAACAGTAGAAAAAGTTGCGTAATTACTTCCTTGCAACTGAGTGTATGAAAACATTGCTCATATGTAAAATGTTCAGATATTGTGCAATTGTTGTTATCGAACTCATCAAATTCTGCAGGTATGTAGAACTCGCATATGCGATTTTCTTCTTTTGTGCTAAGTCAGCTCTCTAAAATCTTACCTCACTGTTCTTGTTCTAATTCCTACTGTCCATCCTATCTAGTCAGTTATCTGGTTTCCCGGCTTATCTGTTACTAGCTGTACCAAATAGCTGGAGTATCCGAGCTAATCCATGATTTTTAAAAATTGCCAAATGACGAAAGGCTTGTAAGAGGAATCGTTCAAAAAAGAAGAAGAAGAAGTATTATATATACTTCGCTTGCCTGAATAACCAACCAAAAAAATTTCTTGAATCGCAGCCGCCAATAAACTAAATCTTCCAGGAATCAACATGGCTTCTTCCTGAGCGGTTTGAATAATTCTCGACCGACAAATCTCCAGCCTTCCTCGTACGTAACCTGGCCTGAGAAGTGCTCGCTAAATTAATTCTGCGGTCTCCCTCTCTATCTCTCTCTCTCTAATCTCTATATATATACATGCACTCTTGCCTGCGTTGCTCATCACCACCACCACCTAGAAGCAATTTCATACTACAGATATTCATTGGGAATCATGGCTTCTTCGTCACGCTTCATAAAGCTACTCCTCTTGCTGGCTCTTGCAACCATTGCTTCTTCCCAACTCGATCCCTGTTTCTATTACAAAACGTGTCCCAAGGCACTGCCCGCCATCACGAAAGTGGTGGTGGAAGCGATAAAACAGGAACGCCGCATGGGTGCTTCCCTGCTCCGTCTTCACTTCCATGATTGTTTTGTAAATGTAAGCTTTATATACATATATGGGTTAGACGATTCTTAATTTATGCTCGTATTAATTTGCCTTATTAATCATAGGGTTGCGATGGATCGATTCTGTTGGATGATGCGCCGGGTATTGACAGTGAGAAGAATGCATTTCCCAATCAGAACTCAGTTAGAGGATTTGATGTGGTTGACAAAATCAAGAAGGCTGTGGACAAAGCCTGCGGTCGCCCCGTCGTCTCCTGTGCCGATATCTTGGCTGTTGCTGCTCGCGACTCTGTTGTTGCGGTATATATACATGCATGCTTTTTTTGTTATCCCCATCC
>JAXCLR010010458.1:0-10290 GCA_035584095.1 Annona squamosa | reverse complement strand
AATGGCATGACTAAGAATTCATAATGCCCATATCTTGTTCTGAATGCTGTTTTATGGATGTCCTTTGGACATATCCTTAACTGGTGGTAACCTGACTGTAAATCAATTTTCGAAAATGTGGAGGCTCCTTTCAATTGATCAAAAAGATCATCTATTCTTGGGAGTGGGTACTTATTTTTCACTGTTACTTATCTTTCGCCACGGAATCCATTTTCGCGCCCGGACGAATGCATTTCTTCGCTGCGCGGTACATCTCCATATTCGCCGCGGGAATGATTTTCGCGCCTGGTCGTGGTCATTCGCCACCAGTACGATTATTGATAACTGACGTTTTTCACCAGTTAAAGCCCGTCAAAAAGTTCTTACGATCACCAAATGCACCCTTTATAAGTGAGGGTTTCATTATCTAGATCATTTTCTAGGTCAGTCATTACTTGGGTTACTGGTTTCTTACCCTTTTTCCTACATAGATTTCTAACCTAAGGCTTAATAAATGTAGGTGGCGTGACAACATCTACAACATCTATGATCCTATCTAACTTTTTATTTAGAATTTGGTACTATAGATAGGATTCCTTTCTCTAGGTTAAAACCTATTTTTCTAGGGCAGTTAACCTTTCATGTGTAGTAGGGAGAGTCTTTCCTTCGATTTTAAGATTAGGATATACCGATGAACCCAAACTGACCTCTTTCTAAACTAAAAAATAGGGTTAGGTTTGCAAATTCATTTTGAAATTCTTTTTTTTTGAAAAAAATTATAAAATAATTAATAAGTCATATTTTATAAGTGTGACCATATATTTATTGCAAATTCCCAAGATCGAATACACATTTATGATAAAATTAATTATTATAATTTCATAAAAATTTCAAAATTCAACTTCCACTAGTCATGTTCCCCTTATTACATCAAGGCAGAAAAACAAATTTACAAGTCTATCATTCTCAATACATGCCTTTAAAATAAATAAATAGAAATAAATGTTCTTGAAAATCTTCACATAAATCCAAAATGCTAGTGTCCCACTTGATTTGGTACACCTTATGTAGCTTTCTCTCCTTCTGCGAATCTATTCTCCCCAAGCCTTTTCTTGCGGATGCCTCCATCCACCAACTGCTCAAATCTTTTTATAAAAGTTACCGTAGCTAAAATAGGGAATAAGAGATTGAACTTTTCTTTAAACTTAAATTTCAATTAAACTAAATCTTATTTCATCCTATCTTATCTTGTGGGGCCCACATGCCTGGGGAGGCAAAAGTGCAAAAAAATTAATCATTTTTTCTATGGAACCCCCACTTGAACCCTAGACCTCGAAGACCTCTTGGACCTCTTGTATGCCAACCGAGCTACATGGGTTGTTGTAACAATATTCAAAAATGAAAATATAAATATAACCTATGGTATATTTAACTAATAATTGGGCAAGGCCCATTATTATTCATCTGACCCAATTAGTCAAAAAGTCTACCATTTCCACGTAGGATGCCCTACATGGATTTTGACTAGTCAACTTAAATTATTATTATTATTTTTATATATTTTACAATTACATTCCTATCTTTGATCAAGAGTAAGAAAAAGCTATAATTGACAATTCCAACTAGCTTAAAACACATTACAGATAGCCGTTTGAAATTCTCTTTGGAGATGTATTGCTCCATTGATAATGAACACCTCTCTATCTTGCTTTAAATCAAAAGAAATCTAGAATTCACACTGGTGCACATAACATATATCTGCCCCAATTTCTGGCATAGTTGTTATATAATGGGATCCCTTTGTGAAACCCTAACCTAAGTAAGATTCATTGTGTGCATTAAACATGTACATGTGACTTATATATGATTAAATCAAATTTCTGGATGATTTTAGGATTTTATGATATTTTGCAATTAGGGTTCAATTAAGAATGGTGATTAAAAATTTAATTGATGGAGCCTAATATAAGTTAAGGTGACTAAAGGGGCATAATGAGGATTAAAATATGCTAATATAGTATGAATGTTTAGTTTAATTTTCATGATTTAATTAATGAAGATTAAAATTGAAATTGTGAAATTATGTTGGAAAACATTAGAAAATTCATAACTCAATGCCTGTAAGGCGGATTCAAGTAAAATTTGAAATGGAAGTTGATGATGTTGGACTTGGTATTATAAGATTATTGGATTATGAAAATCCATGATAAAATTAGACTAATGATTTATTGATCACATCTAAATTTCAACCATTAACTTCCAACGGCTATAACTTGAGCTAGGAAAATTGGATTGAGATGAAATTTGAAATAGTTGAATGAAATTATGAGATTAATATTTTGGAAGGTTTAATCATATTGGGAGAATACCTTAATTGAAAAAAGTGCACATAGTTGACTTTTACATCCAAGAGTACCATGCATTAATGGCTAGAGTATATGGATTAAATGCATTATTTAATGGCATATATGAGGTGTCAAAGAAAGGCAATTCCAAGTGGATTTTATGAATTAACAAAAATTCTAAAATCCATGAAAAATAGTAGCTTAAATGTAGGGTTTTAAATGGCTTAGGGAGTAGCTCCAAGAGGCATGTATGTGTGTCAACATAAGGGACGCTCATGGGTAATAAACCATGGTTTTTGGATTTTTTAAAAATCTCAAATATGCATCTAAAATACCTAAACACCTAGGGTAAGTAATGGGTCATTAATCATGTGGAAAAAACCCCTGAAAATTGATGAGAAATAGCTGCTCAATGATGATGCAAAAATGGATAGTTTGTGTATGCAAATGACGTGCACAGTTTGATGTTGCTGTAATAATTTTTGCTAATTGTTTTTGAAAAATTAATGCATAAATTAAATTTCAATTAGGTGTTTAATTTATTATTAAAATTATATTATTAAAAATGAAAAAAAATGAAAATGAGCAGGAGCTGTGGACGTGCTAAGTGGACTGCTTGTATGGTTAATATCTTGAGCAGATTTTTGGTTTAATAAAAAATGATAAAAATATTTTATATGGCTATAAATCAACCAGAATATCAAGAGGATAAGTGAGCAATTAAAGGGATGTGGGAAATCTAGCTCCAAGTGGGGCCCATAGCTGGGAAATCCATCTCTATAATGGAATGCTCGGTCAAGTGGAGATGTGGTTTTGTGAAAATTTTCAAAGTGTGGAAACTTGCACCCCAAGAATATCAGCATGTCCAGACCTAGCTCAGCCAATAAGGAAAAAAATAAGGAAAATTAAAAAGTAGAGATTACCCATTTAATCAAGTAAGTATATGATTATTTTAAGTTTATGCTTCAAATCTAGAAGTTATATGATATTATAAAAAAATATGAATGAAGTAGTAAATGAAGGATTTTCACCATAAAAATTTGTTTACAAGTTCATTATATTTTTATTAAGAGAAAAATAAATTTTCAAATTGAAATATTAATCATGTTTCAAATTAAAAATCTGAGAAAATTAACCTAAACAGGGTAAAATGGGTGACAAGATCATATGTAGAAAATGATTTATAATAATTTTTATAAACGTAATTTCATAATAAAAATCTTAAATGATATATAATATATATTGAGGATCACTATAAAAAATTTAAAATTAGGTTTTGATGAGTATAAATATGCCCCATAATTCACGTGATTAGGGCTGACCCTAAACTCACTACACTGTCTAGCATAGTGAAAATGCCAAACTAAATACATAACTTTAATATTTCATGATGAAATATTTCTGAAAGTTAATTAATGTATTTATTGATGTATGGTAGAAAATTCAGAATTAAATACTTTTATTTGATTATAATCAAGATTTGGATATTTCAAACCGCTTGATTTCAGCATATTGGGATAGTTTGAGAAAAAAATCAAAAAAATATGAAACCTATGTAGCAATTATCCAAATTGATACATATGTTAATATCCTAAATTTTTTTTAGGAAGAGTTGGATTAATTGCTGAAAATTCGAATTTATAAAACAGTTTAGGGTTATGTATCAAGAGACACATTGAACGTGTGAAAAATGGGTTCCAAAGTTACTATTTTTGAAACGTATGATTAGTGGAATTAAATCTCATAAAAATACCCTAAATAAAGTGATAATTAAGGTTAATTATCATGCTAAATTAGTGACTAAGTTGCTGATTTGGGAAATTTTATGAAATGCCTCATATATGTGTTATTAAATGGGCATATGAGAAAGAATAGATATACATGAGTGATAAATGACTTGTGAAATATGATTTTGTTCAAAAATACATGAGAATATGATGAAATTCGTGATTATATATCTGTTAGAATTGTATGATGTTAATTCCAAAATTTGAAATTAATTAATCAGGTCTAAGGCAACGACGTGTGCTTAAAATGTGCACCAATGTGTGAATTTTAGAAAATAAGTAAAAAATGGCTTAAGGAAGATAATGAGCCATTAAATAATGGTTATTGAATGATTATTAATTCATTGGATGATTACCCTATTTATGGGATAAAATAGGGTGTGTAAAAGCTCATGTAATAAGTATGCGCTATATGGGTATAATGACTTCAGAAGTCGAAGGAATTATGTATATTAATGAAAATAGGTTGAAAAACCTAAGAAATATAAGTATTTGAAGATGATGCAAATAAATAAAATGTTATTTTCATTTATTTAGGCAAAGGCAAGGAAAAGAGTAGAAGAAAAGGATTATAGCAATCCCAAGTAAGCAAGCAAACTTTCTAAAATATTATTTTCTTTCTATGTGATTGATGTGATTGAAATGTTTATGTTTATATTTTGATGAATGTGCAATCACAAATTTTGAAAATAATGGCTTTAATGCAGAGCCACAAGTTTTGGAAAATAACAGCTTTAATGAATAGTCATAAGTTTTGGAAAAGATTAGCTTTAAGGAAAAGCCTCAAGGTTTGCCTCATGGGAGGCAAGCAATATATTTTAAGATAAGAATTTTATCATCAGTGTTGCCAAAGATTGACAATACTTCATGTTAATGGAATTGAGAATTTTGCTTATGAGTAAGTAAGTTCTCAACGATAATGTTTTCAAAGGATTTCATATTTGATGTCGATGGTTTTAAGAATTTGCTTTTAAGTAAAAAAGTTCTTTATGATGTTGTTTCAAAAGTATTTTATAAGAAAAAGAAAATTTTTTCCTTTTTCACAAAGCAACAAATGTAAATAAGTTTTTAATTTCTCTTATGATGTTTAATGATAAATAATCATGTTATAAAAGAAAAAAAGGGAGATTTGATTTATGAAAAAGATTTATTTTGCTAGGTCTTGATAATTAAATAATAAATGCTGATTTGGACGTAGTTCATATGTTTTGAAATGATATTCGAAAAGTTTTGATTTCCTTTAGATAAAGAAATCTATGTTGAAAATATCATGAAAAATATTTTTATAGATGTGTTGAAGAGGATTTAAGGATGACCAATCTCCTATGTTGATTTTTTTTAAAATAGTTTGGTTTCGGGTTGCTAAAATAACATACAAAAGACCATGCAAGGCTCCTTTATGTAAAAATGACAAAATTGATATGTGGACAAGAAATTGATTTTAAGGTGGTTGAGAAGGGGTTAGCACAATTGCATAACTTTTGTGAGCAAAAGGCCTCGAAATGGAAACCAAAAAAATGCTAGAAAAAATGTGTGATTTATTCTTAAAAATCTAAAAGTTTTGAAATTTTTTTATTAAAAGGGTTTTAAAGTATGTTGTTTCTCAAAAAATTTTAAATATTTATTAAAATATTTTACTCAAAATGTTTCTAACAAAATTTAAAGAAGGTCATCCTAAAATTAGAGTTCAAATAACAACTTATTAAAGTGGGTGTGATCGCTTACAAGTTGACACAGACTGCGGTCTATGATGTGTTTTTGAAAATAATTTTTAAAAATATAAACTTCGGTCTAAGATTTTTTATGAATATGAATGCAAGCTGCGATCTGTGATCTTGGTTTAAAAGGATATGGGTTGCGGTCTGTGTTTCTTCGAACTAAACGGGCTGTTGTTCTGTCATAATAATGTACAATGCACCGGTATAAGAAATAGGCAGGTTGTAGAGCATAGTTGGGATGATCGGGGCCTACTCTACATAAAGCCAAGTTGGTAAGGGATGATAGAGTGCTAACGACACCCTCCCTGAGATGGGAGAGCAAGATAAATAAACAGCCAGCTGGCTAGCGTGCCGTTAAGGATTCTCTTCCAAAAGGTAGCATGATCACTTGCTAAGTGTCATTCTGGATGGGGAGAAATGTATTTGCATAAGTTTTGCTTTCCAAAAGCCCAAAGATTGGGATATAAAAGCATTTATATGAAAAAGTTATCATAAATTAAATTTTTATGAGTCATTATGCATAAGTTACCCTAAGAGCAGATTGTTTTACACAAAATGTGTAAATATTAAGAATAAAAAGAAATAATTCTTATGCAAAAGTTTTTATGAAAAAGATTTATGACTTGTTTTCTATAAACAAGCGCTCAGATAGGGATTATGGAAAAGGGTTTATGTTGAAAAATATTTTGGACATAAGAATGTCCATTTTCTAAAAGAATTTATGTTAGAAAATGTTTTGGACATAAGAATGTCCATTTCCAAAAGGTTTATGTGGAAAAAATGGTTAGACATGAAAATGTCCATCCCCTAAAGGGATTTATATTGGAACATGTGTGGACATAAGAATATCCGTTTCTAAAAAAGATTAAGGGATAAAAGTGTTTGTGGACATATGAATGTCTATTGCCAAAGAAAATTATGTTAAAAATGTTTTGAGACATCAAATGTCTCTTAACTAAAGGGTTTTATGATAAAAAATATTTTTGGACATAAAAATGTTCTTTGCCGAGAAAGGCTTATATAAATAATGTTTTAGGACATGAGAATGTCCTCCCTTGCCAAAGAATTCATGAGAAAAATGTTTTGGATGTAAAACGTCTACTAGCAAAAGATGGTTTTATGTAAATGTCTTGGAACATTGGAAATGTTCACTCAAGACAAAAGGGAATTAAATAAAGAGGGTAAAACATGAATGTTTTGCCTTAACAAGCCCAGATGTGGCTTGCAAATGATTTTAAGAATAAATATTTTATGATAATGTTTGAGGACATAGAATTGTCTTCATCAACAAAGGATTTCATAATAATATTTTAGGACATGTAACTGTCCTCATGAAAATGATATTCAAGATATTTAATGAAATGATTTTCAAGGAAGTCTTGCCCTAAAAGATAAAATGCTTGCTTACTGGGTTATTACTCACGTTTTGTTTTCCAAACCTTAGGCAGTTACTGGAAGACTCAAGCGGTCGAGGACCTAAGAAATGGAGAAAAGGTACGAGATAGTACCATGTGGGCTAAAAGGATTAGCCATGGTGAGTGAATTATATGAATGGAAGTTTTCCGGTATGTTGATATATATGTGAACTTATTTAAAGTTTTGAGTTCTAGGTGAACTAATGATTGATTATATGTATGTATGCCATGGAAAGGCCATGATTAGGTCAAGAAGACCTTTAATGCATAAGTACATGTTGAGAAGTTACAAAATAGATATGTACAAGTGTACCATTGTTTATGTTAGAAATGAAATGATGATGAATGAAGAAACAAAAATAATTTTGGACAATATCCAATTAAAATTCTATCGCTTGATCAGGGCAACAATCCTAATTCATATTTACCAATCAATAAGATCTTCAGATAAGGAAGTATTGAGTCTTGGTTTGGGGCGTCAAACCCTTTGCCTAGTCCGATGAAAGAAATAATGATAAATTGTCATAGTTTTGCACATGTCTCCTACTTTTTGACATCTACTCCAATGAGAGTTGTCCTGTAATGTCTTCAAAAGTGGCATCTATTGTCAAAATTAAGTAAAAGTAGACAAATATGACAACCAAAACACACACATGCAAACACATGTATTTTCGTACAAGTAAATAAGTTGGAGCCAGAAACATTTACACACCTTGGTGGAACACAATCTGATAAGTCTAAAAATTTTTGTTTAATTTTATATTAAATTCACATCGTTAAATATTAAAACGTTAATTAAATGCATATTTTAAGTGGAATTTTGTGAAAATCATATTTTTGATAGAATCTTTAATTTTGCTATAAAATAGGACATTTTGCAAATATTCTCAAAAATATAAGATTATGACTCAATCTCCTAGAAAAATTTTTGTATTAGCATACTAATATAATTTGGGCAAAATTATAAAACCATCTAATTAAAAATATATGACTATAATTATATTTTAAAATATGGGGAACAAAATAAATTATTATATTCAGATAAAATAAATAAAAGGGCAAAACTAAGATGGTATATGATATTATTGACATTATTTCTCAAAGAATTAATATTTAAATTTGTAATTAAATATGCCGCATGAGTATAGGCGACCGTGCACCACCAGAGCACCTGTTACAGTGCTCCACCATCCTACCCAAATCGATTTTCATGGCTGCCCTCTCCCTCTCCGCATTTGTCTGAAGCAGTGCATGACTAACCAACCATGGAAAATTCAGAGCAAGCAATTCCAAGAAGCTAAGTAGTAATTTCTGCTTCAATCCTAATCCCGGCCAAGCAACAAAAACGGTGCTCCATCATCCTCTTAAGTTGTTGTCGGCCATGGTTTCCATTCTCTAATTCGACGCCGACGACGCTCCTATCTTCTCCAGCATCCTTTCTGTAAACTGGCGGCGGCAGCTATTCTTATTCGAGGCCGGCAGAGATCCTTCATGGAACCAACCATTTGACGGTGCAAACAACAATCCAAACCGTCAATTTAGCACGTGAAGGTCGGCCGGTAGTGAATCCTCTTTCAATTTAGCGTCCGTGGCATTTATTCTCTTCATTCCCGCAGCAGATTCATCTGCCATAGCCAAATTCGGACGCTGGCAGATTCCATTTTTTTCTTTCCATCAAAAGCTGAAAACCCACCTCAACAGCCATGACGTCCAGCACTTTCCAGCCGCCCCTGCTAAAGATTACCCCCAATACCAAAGCAGTCGTCTAAATACTCCTGCAGCCATTCTTAAAATCGTCGCAACTGCAAACCAGTGGCTAAATTCTCCATTGCCCCCAAATCAGAGCCAGAGCCAGGCATGACCACCATTTCCAAGTTTCGAAAATTCAACAAGTAGGCCTGGACCGGCCATTAGCAGCCCCATTTTCCACCAAATTGCAGCAGAAAAGAAATTCAAACCCACGGAAATCTGTCCGGCCAAATTTTCAACTGACACACCCTGCTCCATTCTTAATCACTAGCTTCTCCCATTAGTTCTATTGTCGGCCAAAATTCAGTCGACTAGCGTTTTACAAATAGTTATCAAACCACCAGCGATCACCACAGCCCAGCAGGGCCACATCGATTGAGCAAACAAAAACCCCAAGCCTACATTCTAATCAAAATTTTGGAGCAGAGCAATGCAACTTCACTACGCTTGCACCTTCCAAATTTTGACAGAAAGGATCTTCTCCTCAACTGACACAAATTCATCCACACAACTGGTAGCCCTTTCAGTTCTCGGGAGTTTGACTCCAACAGTTGGCAAGCTCAACAATGAGCAAAGTGAAAGAGCACAGCAAACTAGTGGCGGCCCAAAATCACATAGCAGCCTTGGCACCACAAAATTTCAGCAATTCCGGCAGCACCTCCATCATTCCCAAGCAGTAGCAGAAACCCACTGGGTCGAAAAATTCCAACAAGCTAAATGCAGCAACTTCACCGCCCAGAAATTTGAGCACCTGTTCTTGCCCACCAGAGACAGCAAGGAAACATGCATCCAACCATGGAAAATTCCATAGTAGCATCCCAAATCGGCAACTCTATCAATCCGAAAAAAAAGAAAGAAAAATCTGCCTGGTTAGCTCCGGAATGCTTAGCTAGTCCATTTGCACAGCCTGCTCATTCTCTCCGCTAGAATTAGCAGCAGTAGTGACTTTGGAGGCAACACAATGAGTATTGGAAAGGAGAATCCCACATTGGATTCCACGTTGGAGGGAGGGCCCCTCCCACAACTATAAAAGGAGGGCCCCTCCACTCAACTCAACACACTCTACACCTCTCCCATCACTTGAAGTGGGGCCCATTTAGGTGGGACCTTTGCCAAGTGGGAAAAAAACTCCAAAGGCTTGGATTGCTCCTCAAAAAGAGTGGTTTTTCAAGAATTGGGATAAATAAATTATGGCGCCCCAGCCCGAGCGTTACATCCTCACCTCAGGACCTATCGATTGGTAAACGTGATCAGGATTGTTGCCCTGTCACACGGCGGGATTTATCGGATATTTATC
>JAXCLR010010457.1:0-10293 GCA_035584095.1 Annona squamosa | reverse complement strand
GGGTGGAATCACGAATTTACAGTCTGTGAAACCAATACGGTTTCGATATGGAGGTTCGGTCTTTCGGGTGAGCGTTCAATTTGAGAAGGGTTTGCTCGTTATGGCTATGATTTTATTTTTATTGAGGGGTATTTTCGTCATTGCACATGGTCAGACGGTGCGCAGCAGACGGCGTTAGGGCGGAGGGTTTAAAATGCTAAAGATGAAACTTATCAGGGTCTAAAATGATAATACGCAAACATCGGGGTCTAAAATGCTATTTCGCAAACTTAGAGGGGTATGGCGCAAATTCCCTCATATGATAGTTATGAAAAGAATCTTTAGATATTTAGTCGACACTACCAAGCTAGGTCTATGGTCTCCCAAAGGCTCAATATTTAATTTAATTGGCTACTCGGATGTGGATTTTTTCAATTAAAAGATAGATAGAAAAAGTACTAGTGGAACTTGTTAGTTTCTTAGAAATATGATGGTTTTATAGTTTTTAAGGAAACAGACTAGTATTACTTTATCTACTACAGAAGTCGAATATATAGTCATTGGGAGTTTTGTGCCCAATTACTATGGATGAGACAATAACTTAAAGATAATATATTAGACTATAAAGATAAACCTACTAGATATGACAATACAAGCGTTATATGTTTAACTAAGAATCTCATATTACATTTTAGACTCAAACATATAGATATAAGGCATTATTTTATTAGTGAACATGTTGAAAATCATGATATCCATTTAGAATACATCAAAACTAAATGCCACATTGCAGATATTTTTACTAATCCATTGAGAATTGATTCATTTGATAAATTAGGAATGAGATGGGTATGCAAAACTATTGTTAAATGCATTGTTTATGATTGTTATGCATGATAAGATGACATACTAGGAAAATTGGGTAAAATGGGTATAATTTGAAAATGACTACTCAGGTTAGTGGAGCTAAGTTGACTCCACTCATCTCAAGTCGATTTCACTAAAGTTGACTTCATATGACTTTGAATCTGACTTAGGGTTCGAAGTGGAATTTGTGGACGTTGCTTCGTCTGACTCTACTTGGGCATAAAAACAACCGATTTTCCATTCTCTCTCTCTCTCTCTCTCTCTCTCTCTCTATTCGGTCTGGCTCTCATTCATTTTTCACATCTTAAGCTAAAATCTTTCAAAATCTTTATTCCTAGCCTCCAATTTTTGGTTCCCCACCTCCCCATCTCTCCAAATTCTTGAACTAACTTTTCCTATTCCATAAATGGCACCTAAGGCGATTTCCAAACCTTCGAAGCTCCTTGTCTCTCGCTCGTCCAAGTCAAGTACTCGCGAGGAAATTCCCAGATGGCAACGGATGCCATCCATATTGGTCAAGGATGAGGCCACAACATCGTGGGTCTCCGAGTTAGGTTTTGGGAACGTAATTCATCTATTTCACCTCTTAGAGGTACTGCAAATGATGAAACAAGTGAAGAAGTTGAGGTAGTAGGTAGGAGAAGAGGTACCCCAGCTCAAAGGGGTCAAGTACTAAAAATGCTTGTTGAATACTTTAGAACCGAGCAGTAACATAGCCAATTTTATAGGCATTTTTATAAGAGAAAGACTTTTCCTCCAAAAATCATTAATTTTAAGTTTTTACAAGAGTTTGAGTTTGGCGTTGAGGAATTGATAGACTTCCAAGGGTGGACCGCTTTTAAAAGAGGACGATCTAATTTACAATTATTTGACCAAGCTATTCTATTAATTGTGAGATCAAGAGAACTACATTACATATGTCAAGGGTATGGAAATTAAATTCGCAAATGGACCCAGACTTAGTGAATTCAACGCTCGCAGCATGGTGGGGCATATTCTTAGTGTTCCTATGTTTGGAGATCCACTTCTAGCAAGTCTAACCCTTAATCAAATGTATAATCAGTTGACTAGGAGCAACAAATACCACTATGATATTAAGTTCCTACACTACATGGACTTACCACCTCAGTGGAAAGTTTTAAGACTTTTTATAGCCCATTGTATTTATCCAAAGAGTGGAGGACGGAATCGACTTAATCCTCAAGAGCAAAGATTTTATCGAAAGTGGCAAATAGGGTCAAATTCAGCTTGCCATAATTATTCTTGGATGCACTAGTGCTAAAAAACGACAATCCACAGGGAGTCTTTCCCTACGGAATCTGGATTATCAAGATCGCACTAGAGCTTAAAAACGACAATCCATAGGGAGTCTTGCCCTACAGAATCTAGATTATCAAGATCCTAATCCATTTTCAAGTTGATCTTGACTGAGAACCTTTTGAAGTTTTGAAGCCCACAAATGCCATCAACAGAGCTCTCTTGACTCAAATGAAAATTGACCTTGACTCATTTAGGGCTGCACAACAGCATGATAGAATGGGAAGTTATTAGTTTTGTCAATTATCAAAAAGGCGGAGTTGTTGTGAATGAATGACAAATCAAACAAAATCCATATTTCGATAATTAATAATTCAATTTGAGAGGGTTTAAGGCACTAATGTGTGTGTTGAGATGATTTAAAGGTTTACAAATTTCAAGATTTAAAGCACAATAAGTCAAGTCGACTCTGGCATCAACTTAAGTCAAGTAGATACAGCAAGTCGACTTTGATATTGACTTCAAGTCAAATAAGGTGAAGTCGATCCCCTAAGTTGACTTCAATATCAACTTCAAGTCTACTTAGGTCAAGTCGATCCCCCAAGTAAACTTCAAAATCGACTTCAAACGTATATTTTTTGACAAAGTGAGAGAGCAGACAAGTGAGCAGAAGAAGTTGCACCTATAGTCAACTTCACATGCGACTTGGATAAAGTCAATTCCTCAAGTCGACTTTGAAATCAACTTTAAACATGCATTTTTTAGCGAAGCGAAATATAAAAAAAGTAAGCAAGCGAAGTCGCACATGAAGTCAACTTAGCGTGCAACTTATTAGGTGAAGTCGCAAACCAAGTCGACCCTAGCATTCGACTTAAGTACAAAAAGGTTAAGTCAACACATTTCAAGTCCATAGATGACAAGAATGGTTAAAGTAACATTATGCCAACATGATTCAAGGTCCAAGACACAAGTCCATTCATGAATTCTCAAATGATCAAGACCGAGCTCAATAATCAATAAATTCAAAGGGCTATATGAACAAATGAAGTTATTTGAAGTTGAAATATGAAGAAACATGGAAATACAAACTAAAGGATTCAGATGATAAAGTACTAAAGTTCAAAAGAGCTAAATGGAGAGTGAAGTTGCAACCTAAGTAGACTTCACCTACAATTTGGGTCAAGTCTGAAGCCAAGTCGATTACAAATGGAACTTGAAGCAGAAGAGCAAGACCAAAATCGTGACCTAAGTCAACTTTAGTCTTCGATTTGGGTGAAGTCACACCCGAAGTCCACTCCAAGTGCAACTTCAGTGTAACAATTGAAAAAATTCAAACGTTGGTGCATTAAATGTTCGCCACCTACTACCAAATGTTTGAATTTATACATCTCTTATTTAATACATGTCAAATAAAAGGGAGAGGGTTAACTAGCACATTGATTAAGCTTTTACCTTCCAACTCTTAAGCATTCAAGTGGACATTAAGAAGAACTGTACTATTTGACTGCAAGTGCTAAAGTGATCATTCATTAACTCATTCCACAAGTTTTTCTATGAGCTGAAAATTTGCCTACACGTCTGTAAAGTGTAAATTCTTATTTTCCATTCTTTATGTTTATGATTCCAGTTGGTTTAGTGTTAGAGACAATGAACATATGAAGGCAAAGTAGCATTTGGTTGGAATGTGACTCACCACCTACTTGTGTAAAAATTTGTAAAGGCCTCCTAGAGCTAGAATTTATAAGAGAGCTAAGGATCTAACCGTATTTCCATCGAGATAGTAGAACTCAAGGTACAAGGGTGTGTTCTTGGATAAGTAGAGTACAGAGGTTGTCCAGAACCATTATAATATTTTATGTTTAATCTACTTGTTTCATTTACATTTTCATTCTCCGCATTTTTTATTCAAGGTCACTTTGCCTACAAGGGTTACACTTAATATACCGAAAAGAATTTCAAAAAACTCAATTCACCCCTCTCCTCTTAGGTTTAGCCATAATCTCAGGACCAATAGTGTTTTGTAATTAATTCATTTTATTTCAAAATCAAATGGTAGCTTGCTTTGAACCTTTTATTTTACAATATAATTGTAATCATCATATGTACAATTCACTTATTTAAACCATTCTATAAATTTATCCGAATTATATTAATATACTAATACATATTTCAAAGTTAATTTTAGCGTATTTAATTTTATGCATTTTTATTTTTTATTGTAAAAGAATTTTAATAAAAATTATATCAATTCATTTCTATATTTTAAAATATTCATGAATTGGGTTAAATGTCACAGAACTAAATATTTTATGAGAAATATAATTTTCTTGAAATTTTATATAAAGTCTATATCTAATTAATATTTTTATACTTAAAGGTTTGAGATTAATATGAAGTTGTATAAAAAATTTTAGAATTATCAATGGCTCTAATGAAAGGTACCACATTTAAGAGAATTATTTTATCAATCGATCATTATACATAGTGACTTGTATGAGTTAAAGATCTTATCACAACTAGTGGTGTACTCATTCAATTTCCTAGTCGGCAAGGTGGCCGATTCCGATTAGTGAGGTCCCACTATGAAAATTTTAATGGCCTTCTATTGACGTCAACTATTTTGAGGGTGTATTAATATAACATATGCTTAGTGTAACCTTTAAATTGACTCGTAATAATGAATAGAGGAAATGCTACTTGCATATTAAGACTTGTAAGGGCGAATGAGTGTAGCCATCCATTTGTAATATGCTTTTCCATTGAGCGTCTCCACTTCCGATCATTCATTTCCTTCCTCATTGCTTGGTTGTTTGCTAACACAGCGTCTATTAGATTCTAACAATAACTTCTAGTCATTGAAGCTGCCTATTAAAACAGAGAGATGACTTGAAGAATCATTTTCCATAGACGGTACCAATTAATAAAGCTCAGTTTGGTCAAAGGTTTGCATGAATGAAACCAATATCTAAATATAAAATCATGGAAAGAAATGAACTCATTACATGGGATGTTTCCTAAAAAAGGATTGATTTGACAATTAGATGGACTTAAGAAACCATGGTATGAGGGTAGAGGCCCCATGGATTGTTTCATCGAAGTCCCTTTTTGTTATAGATTTAGGGTGTGTATTTTTTCTTAGGTTTGATTGGTCAGCCTCTCTTTGAAGGGATCTCCTCTTGTACAAAAGTGGGGCCATTTGGAAAATGAACAAGGCAATGACCTTCTCCCTCCCCCTTCCTTTCTTGTGAGAGCTCGATAATATATATGTGGGAATTAATGAAGTATGCATTGTGTCAAATCAGATATCTTGTCATCATTCTTAGAAGATTTTCTCAAGTTGACGTGTTAGTCTATAGTTAGACAAATTAGGAGATCATCTCTTCTTCATGATCGTTCTTAGTTTGTGAAGATGTCATTCCTTTATTACTGTGAGTAGGATTCCTATAGGTAGAGAATAAATATGCTCACATCTTGAGATGGCTTTAATAAAAATTGACTATCATGTCTTTTATACCTTATCAATCTTGGGAGGGGTCTATGAAGTGTTGCCTTATCTTACTGAGACCTTGCTATCTTTTGGAAGGACTTCTTTGCCCTAACCCTTACTGATGGGTTGGCTTTAGCAAACCCTTCCTGCTTCTTAGAAAGTTAGGCTACACTTTCCCCTAATTAGTTGTCAAATTCATTTTCAGTTTAACCCTATCAATATCCGTATAGATATTTAGTATTTAATTTAGATGAAACTTGGTATCTTATCTAAAAGAATGACGTTAGATATAACAAATAAAGTGAATTTCTCATCAAACATTAAAATATTAAAAATTAAATAGGTTATATGTAATTGTTTCTATATAGCCTAATTACATATCAATTTGACCAATCATTAAATTCTTTTTCTTTATAGGTGAAGCTCATCTCTCTCTGATAAATCTCAAAAGTTTCATTTAATTTTATATTCAATTCACACAGTTAAATATTAAAATGTTAATTAAGTACATGTTTTAAGTCAAATTTTGTGAAAATTATATTTTTCATAAAATCTTTAATTTTGTTATAAAATGGGTCATTTTACAACATTCTTGAAAATCTAAAATTATGATTCAATCCCCTAGAAAATTTTAACATGTATTAGCCGATTAAACTAATTTGGGAAAATTATATATATAATTATAAATATATTTTAACATATGGGTACAAACCAAGCCATCGAAGAATGAACTATTACAAAATTAATTTAATCAATATTTAATCATTGTAGATACACCACGTAACCGTACACCACCAAAGCACCAATTTAGTGCTCCACCATCTTCCCAAATCGATTAGCAGCCATTGTTGACCACCGGAGCACCAATTCGATGCTCCACCATCTTCCCAAATCGATAGCAGCCATTATTAACCACCGGAGGCCGTTCCTTCAAAACGAGGCAGACATTAAAAATCACATTCAATGCACCCAGCAGCCTTGAAGTGCAGCAAAAAGCGGCAATAGCATAATAGCAACACTAACCGAAGACGTCCAAGCAGCCATCACCACCCTGAATCCAGCTAGCTAGCCTTGATTTTGGCCTCCAATTTTCGACAATCAGCATCTAGAATTGCCCAAATTCGGCAACACATCCAGCAATAGCGAAATTCCAACCACACCTCTCTCTCCTTTTCTTCTCCGACAGTAGTAGGAAACCCACCTCAAAGGACTGGCTGTCACCTTCCATCATCTCCAGGAAATGTTCGTTTTGAACCTAATCCAAGCCTCGTCCACCTATGTCAATCATCGGAAGCAATGGTATCAACAAATTCAGCTACCAGCCAAGCATCTATCCAACAAATTGAAAAACCCAACTTTTGGCCGACCCCCAATTAACCGCATCAGATGGTTTTAAACCAAGTTTGCCAAAATCAAAAGCATTGCTTCAAGCATTCAACCACGATCAGTCATTAGTAACCACGTCCCCAAATCTTGCGGCCACTCCAAATCAAGAACGCTCAAGCAGTCCGACTCCCAATTAACCGACCCCGATCAGCCTGTCGACCGCAGCAACTAGCTGCCTCTAAGATCCAGCTTTTACAGCAGAAATTTCAGCCTCTCTCCTCTGTAACTCCAACAAAGCATCAGCAATAGGCCGCACCTATTTCCGATCACCTTTTAGCCTGAAATCAGAAGAGCTAGCTACTCTCAAAAATCCCAAACATCAAGCCTTCCTCACAAGCAGCTCCTATTGGCCAACCCCTGATTTCAATCATGGTCAACCGAAATCAACCAAAACAACAGCAGAAAAATTACCACCATAAATTATAGTCGACACTTCTCAATTTTGGCCAGCTATTCTCCTAATCTCACCGACAGCACTTCTTCTTCCCCAACTTGACCGTCAATGGTCGTCTTCTTCAAGTCAGGCTAGCTATCAATTGTAGCAGTTATCTCCAATAACAACCTGCCCTTGAATTCGACGGCAACCCATAGCACCCCTGCATCTTTCTTACACCCGAAATCAACCATTCCCAACATTCCAACCATCCGGTCAAAACAAGATGCAGCAACTTCAACAACCCAGCCAATGTCTTAGCCGTTGCAGCCACGACTCAGCTGTCTAATCCACCTAATAGCCATTAACACCCATCGAAGCAGCCCCCTTTACCAGCACTTGAACGCGATCATCTCCCTAGCAGTCCAAAAAAAAACCCAATCTCCATCTACCCAAAATCTCAACCCTCCTCTGTTTTCGACGGGCAGAGAACCAATCCCCAAATAGCCACTGCTCCACCATTTCAGCAACGTCCTTCCCAACTACTTCCGAAAATCTCAACCTGCAACCAAGCATGAATCTGGCAACAACAAAGTGAAGAAACAACGAGTAGCTACAGTAACATCCAAAATGAGAATCCCACGTTGGATTCAAGCTTGGTCATAGGGTGCCCCCCACAAGCTTATAAAAATGGGTCTCTCCACTCATCCCAAGACACACTCTCCTACTCCTTGAAGTGAGACCTATTTATGTGGGACCTTTGCTAAGTGGGCAATGCTCCAAGAGCTTGGATTACTTCTCAAAAGAGTGATCTTCGAGCAAGAATTGGGGTAAATAAATTTTTTTTAATTATAGCTTCTCTTTAATGCTTTGTAGTTGTTCATTTTAGATTTGTAATGTTTAGCATAGATTTACCGCTTTATGCATTGTAATTTTTAAATTAAGTTTATTGAAATTTTTATTCCTATTTTCATAGATTAAATTTTACTTTTGTAGTCTTTTAATTGTTATCCTAGTTTAGATGTGATTTTAGTAAATTGCAATCTCTCCTCTCCTTTCTCTTTCTATGCTTTCTCCTTTGTGTATCTACTTTCTCTCTTTCTAATTCCTTTTCCTCTCTCCAATTTTTCTCTTTTCTTCTCTCTCTAACCTCTCTTTCTCTCCCTTCTTCCTTATCTCTCTATTCTCCTTTCTCTCTTTAATTTCTTTCCCCCCTTTTTCTAATTTCCTCTCCTTTCTTTTTAATCTCTTTCTCTCTCCTCTCTATACCCTCTCTCACTTTTCTCTTTAATTTTCGCTTAAAATAATTCAAACTACATCGCCTCTCTGTGGATTCTGCCCGACTCATTGTTATTCTACACTATCATCCGCATAGTGGTAGCTTTAATGTATTTCAGTTAATTTTAATTAAACTGGTAATCATAGTGCTCTTAACGACAAGCACTTACTACGCGTCACTCTCCCCTCTCTTTATTGTTCAAGTTAATATGATCATTCATAATTCATAGCCTAATGACTTGTTATTTAACAATTACAAATTTAATACGGATAATTTATAATTATCGTATAGTTGATAATAATTTCAAATATACTTACATAATTTTATTAGTTTTAAATAATGCCTATATAGCTTAACCATAATTGCAAATATATGCATGTCAATACAAATTTTAAAAACTATATTAGTATATATGCAATTTTAAAAACTAAGTAGGTATATTTAATTTTGCAAATATACCATAAGATAATGGCCCACTGATAGAGTTGTGATAATATAGATATATTTGCAATTATGATAACAGTGTATCATTACAAATTACCCATTGATATATAATTTTTAAGTAATATTTCAACATCTAGATCATCAAAAATATCATAATTATGTAAAATGATTTTATAAGATATTATTATATTCTAATCTATATAATAAATTTAAATATTTTTCTAATTTATATATGAATATATTTATTTTTGAGCAAATTTGCCCCATGCACACATTTGATTTGAATTAAAATTGACCTTCTGGCTAAGCTAGTGAAGCTAATATAATGACCAAATTAAATTTTGCATCAAACTTCAGTATCTTAAAAATGAAAAGGGTTACACGAAATTGCTTCTATGAGACTCTTTTATATAAACCATTCATTATTAGTATCTTGATAGTTGATGAAAAATTAAATTCATCTATTTTATATAGTATTATTTATATTATTATAGAAGCCCTTTCACTTATTTGTATCATGGTATGTGGACCTTATTTATAAATGTGTAAAATTAACATAGTAAAATAATTTAATGCTAAAAGTTGAATTTTAAGTAGTATTTTTACCATCTAAACCATCTAAAATATCACTATTATGTGAATAAATGATTTTATAAAGTATTATTATATTCTAATACATATGTGAACGAATCGAAGTACTCTTCCTATTTTACAAATGAGTGTATCTATTTTGAGAAAATGTGGCTCATGCATATATTTGAGTTGGATAAAACTTGACTTTCTAGTTAAATAAATAACATTAAATATAACAAATGAATTAGATTTTGCATCAATGATTAACATCTTAAAAATGAAAAGGATTACAGAAAATCACTTCTATATAACCCCGTTGCATAGAAGCAGAACTCATGCATGTGTGAGTGTGTGTATGATCTGGTATGGCAAACTAGACCATAAGTTATGGTGCAAGTAACTCAAAATAGGCCTAATGTGCACTTAAATGTAGAAATACATTATTCAATCATTTATCCATATATAAATTACATCTTAAGTAAGTTACATGTTGAAAAAATAACTTTCCGATTATTATTTATATCAAACTGTTTTATTACATTGATTTTGTACTATTTTCAACTAGAATCCATACACATATCTAAATTGAATGAAAATTAATATGATAATAAAATAAATAATTTTAAATACAATGGGAAAAGTACATTA
>JAXCLR010010456.1:0-10298 GCA_035584095.1 Annona squamosa | reverse complement strand
GAGAGTTTTGAGCCATCTTGGGCTTTTTGGAGAGTTTTGAGCCATCTTGGGCTTTTTGGAGGGTTTTGGGCCATCTTAGGCTTTTTAGAGGGTCTTGGGCCATCTTGGGCTTTTTTGAAGAGTTTTGAGCCATCTTGGGCTTTTTGGATATTTTTGGACCCTCGTGGGCTTTTTGGAGAATTTTAGGCCATCTCGGGCTTTTTGGAGGATTTTAAGCTATCTTAGACTTTTTGGAGAGTTTTGAGTCTATTAAGGCTTTTTAGAGAGTTTTGGGCCCAGGAGGGCTTTTTAGAGAGTTTTGAGCCATCTTGGACTTTTTGAAGAGTTTTGAGCCATCTTGGGCTTTTTGGAGAATTTTGAGCAATCTTGGGCTTTTTGTGGAGAGTTTTGGGCCATCTTGGGTTTTTTGGAAAGTTTTTAGCCATCTTGGGCTTTTTCAAGAGTTTTTGGCCATTTTGGGCTTTTTGGAGAGTTTTGAGCCATCTTGAGCTTTTTAGAGAGTTTTGGGCCATCTTGGGCTTTTTGAAGAGTTTTTGAGCCGTCTGGGGCTTTTTGAAGAGGTTTAGGCCATCTTGGGCTTTTTGGAGGGTTTTGAGCCATCGTGGGCTTTTTGAAGAGTTTAGAGCCATCTTGGGCTTTTTGCAGAATTTTGGGTCATGTTGGGCTTTTTGGAAAGTTTTGAGCCATCATGGGCTTTTTGAAGAGTTTTGAGCCATCTACAGACCTCGAGATGTCCCCCTCGCCATCCGTCTTCTTCTGCTTGGAAAGTTCAACTTCTCTTCCTTCTCTCTCCCCCTTTTTTTTTATTTTTTATTGAAGAATCATATAATTTCATAGACTAACCAAAATATATCTCAGCAGGAGCCAAAACTTTCATAAAGGCAACCCGGTGGGTCGGCAACGGAGGCTTCAAACAAGATGCAATTTTTAGCAATGCTGAAGGTTTTGGAAGCATAAATCAACTCCAAGTCCTGCACGTACTACAATTAAACGATGTGCCCATCCTTTGAGTGTTCCCTTTCTTAATTAGAGAATTAAGCTATGATTGACCACATATTCAGTTATTCCATAAGAATCATAAGTATGCATTGCCGCACTTGTTTGATTATTCGCTGACGATTTGTCAAATGAGGCAAACAGAAGAATTCACACTTGGACGCTTTGTCTTGAGCTTGGCCCATGACAGTTGCACTCTTCTCTGGATCTCCTAGCTTCCCGAAGAAGCAGTTGGTTCTTGGAAAGAGTTCGTTGATATGTTTATCCTAAGATTCCACGAATATGAAACAGAGTTCCCTCTAGAGATGATAGAGGTCATGCACCCCCTATCAGGAGAATCTCAGTATGACTACATCTTGAGATGGATAAATTGCAGAAAATCAACTAACAATTTGATAAAGAAGGAATCATGGTTAACCAATACATCAAGTCAGAGTGGGTATTTCCCTAAAATCCCAAAAGTGCAGCCATTTTTCTCAGATGTACTACGAACATTGTCTATGAACATTCAGGATTCTGCCTCTTGCAACATGGTACAAGTTAAAGAGGACGTTCTTACAATTCTTCGATCTGATCGAATCACATTAGAAAATAAGGGTAAAGCCTCGGCGCAAGAAATTCGTACTTAGCCAGAACAACATATACCAGCCAATCATGAGAAGTCCTCAGTAAGCTATGATGTGCTTGAACACTTGAAGCAACTCCCTATTTGACTCAGTACTTACAATGCCTTGTAGTTGTCGCAAGAAGCTAGGGATGCACTGGTTAGTGCTCTGACAGATGAAAATATCTGCCTTGCTTACCTAGTTGACACCACTGAATGTGATGAAATCATTTCATTCACTGATGAGGATATGTTGCTTGGAGACATTAATCACAACCGACCTTCATATGCTACGGGAAACCTAGCCGGTGAATTGGTTAACAGAATCACGATCGATGCTGAGTTCGTGATAAATATCCTGCCCTTTTGAACACTTAGGAGGATCAGAATTTCTCCATCAGCATTAAAAGACACTAGTGTGGTGATTCACGAGTTTAATCAAGGGACTCAAAAGGCCATGGGCCTAATTGAGTTGGAACTAAGCATAGAAGATTTATGCACTGAAATCCCATGCTTTGTGATTAATGCTCCGACCTCATATAACTTGCTACTAGGAAGGCCTTGGCTCCACAACAATAAGATCATCACATCAACAGTGCATCAATGCTTCAAGTACTGCAAGGATGGAGTCGAAAAAAGAATCTTTGCTGACCATAAGCCATTCACAATGGCGGAAACATTTTACTCTGATGCTAAGTATATGACTTGGCATCTACTATCAACACATCAATGAATGCAATCGAAGCAACCGCATTAAAAGGTTAGTAGAAGGTATCTCGGGCTCCCCCCGCCCCAGTAAGCATAGACATATTCTCAAGGGGTGAGAAGATGGAAGGTCAAGTTCATGGTCGAGGGCGCGGTCGTGGACGAGGAACGACAGAACCAAGGGCTCAGTTTCAAACCAAATTTGAAAATATAAGTCTCGATCCAGTACAGCCACTACCGCGACAACGACAGGAGGCAGCCATACCACCTCCTACCAGCTATAGCAACACTATTGTAGGCTCACGGTTCTACTTGGACCTAGAAGTCTTGAAAAAGGTTGCTAAACCGCCTTGAGCCAATTCTCCTAGGTTTGAGGTGGATCTAGAAGCTCTTTGGAGATTTCAGAATCAGGCCAATGAGGAAGCCAAGTCACTTTGCTGTGAGAGCGACGGAATGGCCACTGAGGCCGCTCACTAAAATAAAAAACCTAGGGAAGCGCTTGACGAGATTTTAGCAATGCTCGTGGCGTTTAATGTATCTACTCCAAGTGTGTAGGAACCTCAAGATGAAAAATCTGCCAAAAAATATTTCATAAAGCAATATGGCAAGGTTACGGTAGCCTTAACAAATCCTCTTGTTTGCCCACTGCTAAGCTCAAGAAATGAGATTTCCATCGCAATAGCAGAGAAAGCAAGAAAATTATGGATTTGATGGGATTCTAACTCGATGAACTACATCTTTCAGGCCTTGGAAGTAACATCCCTATCCCATTATCGGAAAGACCTCCTGGTTATCAAAAGGGTAACAAAAGACTAGGCCTTGGGTATAAAGAAGAAGAAGACGTCGACTTCGCTACCACCTACTGCGTCTCCACAAGCGAGGACTCCAACAACGATGAAGAGGCATTAATGGAACCAGAGGACGCTCCACCTGCGATCGAGGATGGAGGGCAACCTACTATTGATATACTCGAGGAATTCAATCTCGGGACTTAGGAGAACCCGAGACCCATTTTTATTGCCGAAAACTTGTCCAAAAAAGAAAAGGCGACGTTAAGGCAGCATTTAAGTGAATTCAAAGATGTTTTTGCTTGGTGGTATTCCAAAAGGCCAGGGCTTAACCCTGCGGTTGTAATGCACCATCTGCAATTATACAAGATGAAAAGCTAGTCAAGCAAGCACTGAGAAGGTTTCGACCAGAGTTCGAGAAACAAATTATCAAAGAAGTTGAAAAACTCATTGATGCTGAATTCATTTGGGAAATCAAATTTTCGAGATGGATTTCTAGCGTTGTTCCCGTCAAAAAGAAAAATGGGCAGATCCGCATTTGCATGGATTTTCGAGATCTAAACGAAGCATGCCCTAAGGATGAATTTTCTCTTCCTTTCATTGATTTGCTAATCGACAGCACGACCCTGTATGATACATTCTCATTTATGGATGGGTATTCAAGATACAATCAAATCAAGATGGCTCCAGCAGATAAGCCACAATGGCATTTCGAACACTGATGGGTGTCTTTTGCTACAAAGTCATTCCTTTTGATCTTAGGAATGCTGGCGCAACTTATCAAAGGGCCATGCAAAAAATATTCCATGATATGTTACACAAACATGTGGAGTGTTATGTTGATGACCTAGTTGTAAGATTTGAAGGTCACGATAGGCATAAAGAAGATTTAAGGTCGGTGTTTCTGCGTCTAAGATAGTATGATCCCAAGATGAATCCTCTCAAATGTGCATTCAGAGTATCATCTAGGAAATTCCTCGGGTTCGTAATCCGCCAAAGAGGAATGAGGTTGATCCACTTAACACGGAAGTAATTCAAAATATGCCGCCTCCACGAAACCTCAGAGAACTTAGGAGTTTGCAAGGCCAATTGTCGTATATCCGTTGTTTCATCTCTATCTTGTCCAACCAGTGCTAGCCCTTTCACAAGTTGATGAAAAAGCATACGACTTTCCAGTGGGACGTGAAATGCCAACGGGCTTTTGAAGCCCTTAAAAAATTGTTGCAAAATCCTCCTATTTTGACGACCCCAGTAAAAGGAAAGCTGCTCATTCTCTATATTGCTGCCAGTCTTTAATCACTGGGGGCATTGCTTGCACAAGAAAATACCCAAGGCAAAGAACAAGCTGCATATTATCTCAGTCGTCGATTATTGCAAGCTCAATGTAATTATTCCTCGATCGAGAAGATTTGTCTAGCATTATTTTTTGTTGCACAAAAGCTAAGACATTACTTCCTCGTGCATCAAATCATACTTATATCGAAAGCATACCCCCTTAAACTCTTGATCACTAGACCAATGCTTTCAGGATGCCTAGCAAAATTGTCACTACTGTTATCTGAATTTGATATCAAATATGTGCTACAAAAGGCAGTGAAAGGGCAAGTGTTAGCAGATTTCCTAGCAGCCCATTCGCTTGAAGAAGAATTTCCTATCTTAGAAAACTACCTGATGAGAAGGTTTTCTATGCAAATGATGATCCAATGTGGCAAATGTATTTCGATGGTGCTTCAAAGCCATCCGGAGTTGGCGTTGGAATTGTCGTAGTCTTCCCTCATAAAGACTTTTTCCCGCATTCATATTTTCTTAGAAAAAGCACAACAAATAATGAAGCTGAATAAGAGGCTTTACTCATTGGCATGGAGCTTCTTTTGCAATTAGATATTTTATTTGTGCGAATATTTAGGGACTTTGAATTGGTTATTAAATAATTAAACAATCAATACGAAGTGCATCGGCCTCATTTGCGAAAATATTATGAGAAAGCTCAAACTTTATTAACAAAGTTTGAAATTGTTTATGTTGAGCACATTCCTCGGTCAGAAAATGTAATTACTGATGCATTATCAAAGTTGGCCAGTATTCTCGCTTTCAATGAGCTTGATGACATGACAATTCGAGTACAAAGATTAGAAGATGACGAAGAGCTCTGAGTAAATTAAGTTGGATGGTGTGTATCTGAGGTAACCACAAACAATGATGACTAGCGCATCCCTATCATCAACTATCTCAAATATGGCATTGAACCAGATGATCCAAATGAAAGGAAGTCATTGAGAAAGGCTGTTTTGCGATATACCGTGTTTTAAGATAATTTGTATCGAATTGCTTTTATGGCCTTTGACTTCGCTGCATTAACGGGAATGATATTTGTCAGGTTCTTCAAGAGACACTTCAGCGAGTGTGGTACCCACCAATCTGGACGCCATCTTTATCACAGGATCAGAACATTGGGCTATTATTGGTCCACAATGGTCCAAGACTCCATCAATTTTGCAAAATCTTGTGAAGCCTACCAAATTCATGGAGATATTTATCATATTCCTGTTTTAATAATGTCTCCAGCATCGATTTCGTGGCCCTTCTCTTGGTAGGGCTTTGATATTGTCGGTCCGATAAACCCGTCATCATCCAAAGGACACTTACATATTTTAGCCGCTACGGATTATTTCTCCAAGTGGGCAGAAGCTAAAGCTTACAAGAGAGTCCAAGCGCAGGAGGTGGTTAAATTTATCAAGCACAAAATCATCTATCGTTATGGTGTCCCCTATCAAATCACCTCAGATAATGGTACACCATTCAAAAATGACAAAGTCAATTAGTTATGCCGAAAGTTTGGAATCAAGCAGGTGTTCTCATCGCCCTATTACCAACAAGGAAATGGTCAAGCAGAGGCATTTAACAAAAATATCATTTGAATCCTCAAAAGGACCAGTGTGAAAAATAAGCGTGATTGGCACGAGAAGCTGCCCGAAGCACTATGGGCCTACAAAACCACACATCGAATTGCAATGAGAGCAACCCCATATTCACTACTTTTTGGCGCTGAAACAGTTTTACCAGTGGAGATCCAATTAGCATCCTTAAGGGTTGCTATCCATTTTGGGTTAACTATTGAACAACAAGCCAAATTTCATTTCGATGAGCTCGAAGCACTAGGTGAAAAGTGAATTCAAGCGCGACAATGAATCGAACTCTATCAAGCTCAGATGGTCAAAGAATATAATAAAGTTGTAAAGTATCACTCATTTAAAAGAGGAGATTTGGTGCTAAAGTTATGCACGGAGCTTATGGCCGGGGCAAACTTACCGGTAAATTCGAGCCTAAATGGGAAAGGCCTTACATCATTGAGAGGGTCTATGGCAATGGCACATATGAAGTTATTAATTGCGAGAATCAAGTCAAAGCAACTATAAATTGAAATTACTTAAAAAAATACTATCCGTAGAAGTTACAAAAGGAGTCATACATCAAAATTTTGCAAGAGAATCTCTACAGTCTCCCTTGTAGAAGGAAGGAACTCCTTCAAAACTCAAATAGAGTTCACTACATCAGCAGGAGGAACTGTATATGCCCGCAACTCTTCGACCTTAGCCTCCATAGTGGAAATATCCCAACTCTCTAAATCAATTCTCACTTTGTAGAGGTCAACTTCGGCCTGAAGATCGTTAGAGGAAGAAGTCAACGAATTTAGTCTACTTTTATCCACAAAGATTGAAGTGACAATGCGACGGACCTCGGCTTGTTTGGCCGCTATGGATGCCCGAATCTCCTTGGCAATCATCTTTTTACTTTCCATCTCCTTTGCGACCTGGAAGTTACGTTCCTTAAGTTTAGCAAGGCTATCTCTACATTTGGCAAGGTCAACTTCTGCGGATGCTAAATCTTCTACAGAAGCCAAGGGTCGTGCAAAAGCCTCAAGCTCTCGCAAATGAGCATGCAACTTCTCTATCTAGGACTATGGAAAAATCTTCACAAATATCCAACGCTTCGGTGACATCATCAGGAGAATTCATGTCCCTCAAAGAAGCAATGATGCATCCCTTGAATTGTGCTATTGCACGCCTTAAACGCTTGAGATCCCGCTGCTCTAATCGCTCCGCCCCGATCACCTTGAAAGTTGAAAAGAAATGATGCAAAGGATCCAAGAAGCGATCTTTGACATAAGGAAGCTAACGAGCCCCACTCGAGCTCGCACCGGTTGAACTAAAGTGAGGACCACCTGAGTGACCAGATCCTAAGGTTGAAAAGTACAAGTCAAGATCTCAGAACAGTAAGTTAACTAGGTAAAAAGCCGAAGTACAAATACCTGGTGATGTAGGAGAAATGGGCAATGACTCTATCGGTGTCGAATTCTTCTCGCCATGAAAATCGTCATCGGATACGTCGACAACTAAAGCAGCTGTCAAAAAAAATGATGAGATGTAAAAGAAGAAACCAAACAAAAAGAAGAAAGAAAGAGGCGGTTTACCTTCAAAATTCATACCTGCACCTTCTGGGTGATTACGTGGAACCTCCGAGCGAATTTCCCCTCCCGAACCAAACCTTGAATAAGAAGCTGCCTTCATAGGAGTATCTTAGGCTATAGAAGGACGATATTGACATGCCTCAGGAGTCTGGACCCCAAAAAAATTCCTCATGAAGATGTTAACAGAAATATAGGCTCGCTATCATAAGACCGCATCAGTTGGTCAATTTGACCCATACTTAGATCTACATGGAAGCCCAAGAGGTCGCTCAGAGCATGGTCATTGGAATCCAGTAGCACAGGGGAGTTTTTTGCGCCTTAGCACGCATTCCCTTACTCACTTCATGATCATTAGAAGAATTTATCACAACTTTTAGCTTTGCTACAACGTCCCCTTCCTCGGATGGCTCGCGTGGATTTGAAATGGGATATGACCTTTTATCAGACTCTCCTAGTACATCAACTTTAGAAGGTCTCATAGCTTCTCCTTGCTCTGAAGAATCCTTTCTTTGGGCAGGGTCTGAAAGTCCAGGAATCAGAGACAAATCCCTCATTCTCCAAACTTTTTTCTTCTCACCACAAGTATTATGCATTATCAATGACTCTGTAGCCTCTAAGTTGGTGGGACGATTGGGAAACCAAAAGAGACTGATTGGCTTTAGCGGATACACAACATCGGGAAGCTTGACATTGTATTCTAAAAAAAACGTGATAATGAGGGGATAGGTAAGGATAAAAACATAAAAAAGGGAAGGAACATACTCCAAGTCTCCATAGGTTTCTAGTCTTTTTGAGAAGCTACTTTTTCAGCAGCTAACTCCCATAAAGTCTTCCTGGCTGGCTTGGTGTCACGACGAATATACCCTTTCCTCTCCACAACCCAGTCAGTGTAGTGAAAGTTACAACCGACGATCCCGGGGTAGGCCATGAAGGAATCGATGTGTTGGACAGAAATAGCCTCAGTCTCCTCCACGTCTGGTTCCTTGAAGCGTCTAATCTCAAAGGGCATCACCAAGCCCAGTTCACCCCAACTAGTGGTCAAGTCAAGAGGTTTAAAAGCCCAAAAGTGAGATTTAGGTGCAACTTGCTTGACAACTTTTACCGCACAGATGCCATACCAATGAACATAATCTTGAGTTGCCCGAACTCAACAGTCAAATGAAGGGAATTTCAGCTCACAGGAGAACTTAATTCCCTCAAAGTGCAACCACATTGTGAGCCAGTGAAGAGGTCTGACCCCAACTTCCCTTTGATATCTTGGGATGCAGGGAGGATATGCAGGAACGTCCTGATCAAAGATGAACTGACGGGCAAACCTATAAGGATAGGATGGCTCAATTTCAAAACGAGGACCATCCCTGTAAGCCAAGAGACCTAGTTGAAGTGATAACACAAAGTCCTTCTCATCAAGGGTCAGTCCTTCAGAGGAAGATTTTGTCGACCACTCGCAAGGGGCAACCATACGGAAGAACCTCTCCTCATCAGATTTTGTCAAATGAGTTGACATTCTATGTCATCGACTACAAAATACCTGAAGTTGCATGAGCTTGTAGTCATAGTAGTGAAGAAACTCAAGATGGAAGATGGGTTTGTAGATGGTTTGCCTACAAAGATGGCATGGGGCATCGTTAATAAGCTCTCTTCTGGTGCAGAGATTTAGAAGTTGTGCACTTTGGCCATGGAGACATTAGATTCCATGAATTCAGCCATGAGCGAACCATCCCGTGTCTCTAATATCCAAGAAGCAAAGTATAGCTAAAAGGTGCTTGTCTTCCAAAAGGATGTTGCGGGATTCCTTGAAGAGTTTTTTTTGCAATGGCAGGGGGAGCACCAATGAAGAGACTGATGGCAGTTGGAAAAGCTGTCATGATGACAAAACGTAAAAGAAATGCATAGAACCTCAATAAGCCGAAAGCAAAATTGATCACGTGGTGACACCATAAGTCTGCCATAAAATACCAATGAGAAATGAACATTTTTTGGCTTAGCTGCTTGGCACCTAAGACGACATAGCCGCGAAACTAGTTGCCTAACGTGGAAAGCGACGAGCGGCCAACGACATAGTTCATGCATTGCAGACCTTGCAAGTGTACTAAGTTTCGCGTAAATGAAGTTCCACAAGAATGAAGTTCCACGGGAACACTCGTCACTAAAACAAGCCCGCAGTAAGCGCCCAAGCTTTATTTTACCCACACCAAGTCGGCCAAAGTCCTATAAATACCCGCTTGGCTTCTCATTTAACGGACACGACGAGAGGAGACAACTCCAAGGCAACCGGGACAAGCTCTCTCACATGGAAAGAAAAGAGAATGTAAGTTCTCAAGATTTTTTTTATTGGAGCTAGAAAAAAGGTTTATTTCTTATTAAAAAAATATATATATATACATTATTTTCCAAAAAAATACTTTTCCCAACGTGAATACTCCCCGACTGGCGAGTTGAATTGACACACGAGTTAAGTATTTTTTCCCTTAAAAATAAAATAAAAAATATATGTGTATTTTCTATATATAAATATATATATATATATATACATATTATTTTCAAAAACTACTTTTCCCAACGTGGATACTCCTCAACTGGCGAGTTGAATTAACACACAGGTTAAGTATTCTTCCCCTTAAAAATAAAATAAAATATATATATATGTGTGTGTGTGTATTTTCTATATATATATATATATATATATATACATATGATTTTCAAAAACTACTTTTCCCAACGTGGATACTCCCCG
>JAXCLR010010455.1:0-10324 GCA_035584095.1 Annona squamosa | reverse complement strand
AATATAATTCATATGTCATAACATTCAAAGTTGATGAATATTTAACTGGCATCCAAACTTTTTAATTATGATGCATGGGGCACACATGACATATTTCTAATACCCTCCACCAAAATCCCCACACTAGCTTTGATTCTAATCCTTATATGCTCTTTTATGGCTGTAATCATGCCTCTTTGAACTTGCAACCGAAGCTTTTGTCAGTGAAAGATATGAATTAAAATATCAACAAAAGCCCCACTTGCGAGTTCCAATGTCAATTGCTGTAGCCTTGTAAGGGTGAATGCTAACCAGGGAGAAACAATACTTGAGTTATAGACTACACATGAGTCTTTAGATGGAATTTGGGATGAGTTAGGATGTGTCCAACTCTTAACTTTATTTTTCGACAAGAAAAGAAAATCCTTGGCCCTCTTAATCTCAAGATTTCACTCTCTGTGAATTCATCGCATAAAAAAAATCACTATACAACCATCTACTATACAAAAAGGAGAACATCATCTCCACTCAAGAACTGGAGATTCAGTGTTTGACCCATAACCTGCTAAACTATGGGCTTAATAACTCCCCGCTATCAGATTTTTGTTTTTTACCTTAGAGACACATGACTGAATCTGATTAGTCACGCTATTATATTTCACAATTGGTTCTCCTACAAAAAGATTCTTGAAGAATTGAAAGTCGTTCTCTCTTTACTCTTTTGATTCCTTATAATGTTACCTTGTTCATCTTCTAAACCAAACGATATGATTTCTTCTTTTCCTTCTTCTTCTTCTTCTTTCTGAAGCTTTCTTGTGAAAGTAATTTGTATCTAGATCACCATAGCTTAGCCAGTTTACTTTAGATCTTTGCTTCCATTATAATTCTTTGTCCCCCAATAAATGGTTTATGATTGCTTCATATTTCTTTATTTGTCTATCCCTTGTGTCTGAAGGAACCAAAATTTTTAGCCTTGTCAGGATATCAACTTGTTTCCTCAAATTCTCATATATGCCTTCTTTCTTTTCTCTAGCCCATTTTTTAAAAATTTTTCGCTACACTTTTTTATATTCCTTCTTCTAACTTCCTGGGTAATCCATTCTTCCCTTCTATCCGTAAACCAACTATCTTGGACTATCTTATCTGTTTCTTTATCTCCCCCCAATGTGTGTGCACGCACATTCCTTTCATTATGAATAGGTTGTTTGGATATTAATTGTTTACTTGAGATATTTTAAATAGGTTGTTTGGATATCTATTTCTATTTGGAAATTTTACATAGGTTGCTTGAGATATTAAATTTTTGTTGCTTGAAATATTTTGAATAAATCATGAGATTTCTACATTCTAAATAGGTTGTGTGGCGTATAGGTTTGTTTTGGACATTAAATAAGTTGTGTTGGTGGTTTGATTGTGGAATGTTTAGATGCCAAACGGGTTGTGTGGTTGTTTGATTGTGAAATTATGTTACCAGTGCATTTTCTTGTACAAGTTACATGCATTTTTAGTTATTCGACCTCCAAATGTTTCTAAGTAAGTTTAAAAGTGCAGTCATTGTATCTAACATATTTTGTCTCCTTGATATGTTTGCCTTCTATATTGCTAACACATAGGCAGACACTGCTAACGTATCTTGCTTTGATGTTGTGAAGCCTGTTATACCACGTTAGAGCAGGTCCACATTAGACTGGTATTACTTCATTAAATTCATAATTTATTACTTCAATTTACCTTTTCTTCTCTTAATTTTCATTGTCTTGGTACCTTGAACATTAGACTTTATTTCTTGAAGTTGAGTAGCTCATTTTGGGCAACATTCAAAGGTCTTTATATGGCCAATCATGTAAAGATTATTACAGAATATATATATATATATATGAATTTTGCAGAAGAAGAACAATATGATTATTATAGAATACATATCTCTTGAAGTTTGGGTTATAAGTTGTTCTTGTTTATTTATGCGTATTTTGATTTTTTTTTCAGGTGTTGTTGTGTAAGAAAACGTGGGGAAAATGTCAAAATGCCCTTGCTGTAATGTCTGTTATTTATTATTTACATATGAGTAGGTATTATCATTTCATTCATTGCTTGTTATTTATTAGATTTCCACTGTCGAGTTGTGTTTCACTTGATTTACTTCTTAAGGTTCCATATCCTAGAATGGAAATAGTGGATCTTCTTATGGGATTGTGTTATACTACAATCTTGAATCTGTTTAGTTGCTGGAAAATTTTATTAGACTTCATTTATCATTGCTTGCAAACTATTCGGTACATCATTTGCTTCATAGGAATGTGAAGAATACCATGTATTATTAGCGAAGTTTATTTGCTAAATGCGATGTTGTCACTCTCGTATATTTGGAATGGGTTTGAGGTTAATGCAACATACTCTTCTCAACGAACAATCCAACACGTGATGTGGTTATAGAGGTTCTTTTAATCAGATTTGGTAATTATTTTTGGTTAATTTTGATTATAAAAATTTAAAATTAGTAGTAGTTTATTAGATAACATACAAGGGCCAAGGAATTAAGATTTGTATTAAAATGTATTTTGGTAGTTGGCAACATGTTAAAATGCTTTGGTAGCAATATCTATAATGAAATCAAGATGAAGGCTTTCACAAAATGAGCATAAAGAAAGAAGGCTTATTATCCTGCTTGCTTTGAATAGGGAGCATTCAATTCACTCATTTTGTTGTGTTTGTATCTTTTTCCCCTAACATTCTCTAGTTTCTAGCTCCTTTGAATAGGGATCACTCAATTCATTGAATAGGGCAATGTTTTCCTATTTTAGTATATTTTACGGAGACAAAGACAAAGCCTGAAGGACAAGTGCACTCCTTTTGAGTAATATTTGTTAATATTTAGTGGCTTCCAGTGTGTTTTAAAATAATGGTTTATCAATATGAAGATCTACAACAAAAATTTACAAGCTTGCATTCAATGTCCATATTTTTGTCCAATCAAAATTTATTATATTTATAAATATGTTTGTTGATTTTTACGAGAATAATGCTTGTTGAAATATTCTAATTTTCAATTTTGCTCATTATTATTCCTTGAATGAGTTCTTAGTTTACTCTTGATGACTGCCATATATAAATACAAAACTACTTTTGAGGTCATTATACCATCATTTTTATCATGGCCACAGTTTTCAATTTTAGGCACACAAATCTTTAACTTGCAGGTCAAGCATCACACAAGAGAGAAAAAGGGTAGGTCCATTAAGCCTCAAGTGGGATGGAGATGGTGCAGGAGAACCTGAATAAGCTTTCAATGGAATAGCCTAGATTTTGTATTTTATATTAGGGAAGCAGTTGCATCATGACAGGAATGCCCATGTCAAGTAAAATTCTTTTGTTTGTAACTCATGGCATGTGAAATTTACGGTTGAGCCATAAAATGTGTTCCTCACTTTGTAATTGATAAAATATTTGTAAATTGTAATTATATTTATGAAATTCAATAATTTACTTGAAAGGTCATGGTGTTCTATTAATTATGTGTGAATGTCATCTTTGTCAACTTGGAAGGGACTAGTTCACAAGTTGATTTCATTTTTCCTTAAGGCAGCTGGTTCACGAGCTTAAAAATGTGCAAGTTCGTCCTATGCATGAACTTGCTATGACTTAAATTTTGCATGTGAACTATAAGAATATTAGATATTAATTACCCTGCTTAAAGTATATAAAAATAAATTACAATTTTGAGACATAAATAAAAACTTTATTATACTTAATTATTGCATTTAGGACATAATTAAATAATCATTTAAATTTAGTATTTTCTACCAATCTAAGTTCCAGGGCAATTTAAATGAAAATGTTGAACATATAATTAAACCATTTCTAAAAAGTCATATATATTTATTTAGTTTAAACTATTATTTTGTTAATTAAACATTTAAAAATACTTAATTATTAAACCAATCCTAAAAAGTCATATGCATTTATATTCTTAAATCTAAATTATAATTATGTCTAATTTAAATAAATATAATTTATACAATTTTATTTTTAAAAAGTCATATATATAATAATTATTAAATTTTTATATATTTATTTAAATTTTTATTTCTTTTAGTTCAAATTATTTTTTTTAGATTTTAGCATCATATATTTGTTTAGCTTTTAAATTATTTAATACAGATTCAAGGTTTGTATAGTTCTATAATGAATTATTATGTATATATCTTTTGCAAAATACATAAATTTATTTAAAATAGTTTAGAAATATTAAAATTAGATATCGTTAGATGTAGTTATATACAGTTAGAAGCGGTTAGATGCGGTTAAATTAGGTTAGATGTTGTTAGATGTCGTTAAATTTAGGTAGATTTCATTAAATCCTATTATCTGAGTTTTAATTTCTATAAGTAACGTATAAATGAACTTACAAGAGGTTTAGGATCATATTACACGTGTTAAATTAAGATTAACTTATTAATATCAATATTTATATCTAGTTAGATGAAGTTAGATCCGGTTGGACGTTGTTAGATGCAGTTAGATATTGTTAAATGTCATTAGATTCAGGTCGATTTTATTAAATCCTATTATTTGAGTTTTAATTACCATAATTAAGGTATAAATGACCTTATAAGGGGCTTAGGAACATATTACTGGGTTTAAATTATGATTAACTTCTTAATACCGAAAGTTAGATTGGTTAGACGCTGTTAGATCTAATTAGATGTAGTTAAATGCAGTTAGATGCTATTAGATGTTGTTAGATTTATATGGATTTCATTAAATCTTATTATTTGAGTTTTAATTTTTATAATTAAGATATAAATGACCTCATAAGAGGCTTGGGATCATAATATAAGTGTTAATTAGGAACGCTTATTAATATTATAAGTCATATCCGGTAAGATGTAGTTAAATTCGATTAGAAGTTGTTAGATATAATCAGATGCAGTTAGATGTGTTAGATTTAGGTGAATTTCATTTAATCCTATTATCTGAGTTTTAATTTTATAAATAATATTTTCTTTTAAGCATCCTATTCTCAACTAGTGGTATCAGAGTCAAAGGTCGAGGACCGTGGTTCGTGGAGGTTATGCCAACCAAAAAAGTACAAGGAGATTCTACACTTGTGCAGTCTAAGACTATGAAACCGATTGGTCTATAACCAAGATTACTTGGAAGAGTGCTGGGCATAACAAGTCATGATGGTGAATATTTCTATTTCATAAGCACCATTGAGAAATTAAATTATAATAACTATAATACTTAATATCTACGTATGTAGTATTACTTGCTTGGTCAAGATTTTAGGGATATAGTTGATTGCAATAATAATGTGTGACCCACAGATGGCAGAGAATCAAAGAGGTGGAAAGTAAAAGCTGGCTAAACTATGTACATACTATTAGTAACCATTGAGAACGAGTTGCTACAAAAGATTAAGGATACCGAAACACTCAAGATGGTGTAGGACACCCTAGCTGCATTATTCACAAGAAAAAATGATATAAAGCTCTAGCGGTTGAAAAATGAGTTGTTGTCCATCTCGCAGCAAAAATAACGATGAGTGAATATTTCTCCAAAGTTAAATTTTTTTATGGAGATATTTCAATTCAAAATATTTCTTCTTACAACCCTACACTCATTAACATTGAATGGTAAGATATTTTTAAAGAAGACAACGTCATGTAGTCATGTCATGAAATCTACCCTTAGGTGTAAACCATAAGGGCAAAGCAAAAAGAGATGAGAAATGAATAGAAGGTGTGGTGTTAGGATGCTTATGATCACTACTTATGTAAGGCTTCTACATAGAATGTTGAAAGAGCACTGAGAAAGGAAGAAATTGTCTATGCATGATATATCTTTTTCCATTCAAAAAAACGAGTAAACAAAATTTTGAGAGGGCAAAAACCAAATAACTGGAAAGAAAATTGATTTGTGTTATAGACCATAGACCCATTGAATATTCCATGCTTGTCCTGTTTTGATATGTTCCAAGTTCTGATATGTTTGGGAAGTAATAAAATTTTTTATATGAAAGTTTTTGAATTTGTAGAAAATGACATAGTATTATAGATGTAATGATGAAAAGTAAAGAAGTTAAAGTTAAAATAGACAGGTTAGTTGTATAAAAATAATTAAAAAGTAGGGTAATCATATAAGAAAATATGAAAAATGAGTAGTTCGAGAAATCGAAAACCTTTAGATTAAAAAAATTTTATAGTTTCATAAAATCCCTAATGCACATAAGGTTAGTAAGTGAGAAAAGAGAAAATTTATGTACATATAAGCCACCAAGTGGATGTTTAGCCAAACGAGGCGCATCATGTGTGCCTTAGTGCCCATCTCATGTTTGTGAAATTTCATAATTATTTGAATTTATTTGGTATTTTCAATGTATTAATACTCATTTCAAAATCTAGATAGAAGCTACACATTTATTAAAAAGCAAAAAAAATTACCAACATTGCTACACACGTATCCTTTACTTTTCAAGAGATTTCTTAAATTAAATATATTACTTGTTGTTTTTTATTTTCAAATTTTCATTGCAAATAATATTTCCAAATATAACCACGAGTAAATAAATCTGACCATATATTTATAAAATGGCATAGAAACTACATATTCTATCCCTAATTCCCAATATGAAATCACCAATATTATTATTTGACTAAAATTTTTAAATAATATCTATTAGAATAACTTCTTCTTCACTTTTACCATGAGTAATCTTGTAATTTGAAACACTTTTAACTTGAGCTATGGTTAAGATATTTGAAATTAAAAATAAATTTGTAATTATCTGTGCCATTTTATAAATGTGTTGTCATACCTGTAAACATTGGTAGAAGTAACTGTCATATTAGGAATTAACCCTAAATAATATTAAAAGGTAATTTTCTAGTATGCAATAGAAGATATAATAAATACATAGTCATGAATGAAAAATATGAAATAATTTAATGTCTAGTCTTCATTTTAAATTTTCGTATTATTTTTATAATTAATTTTTCTTATTTTTATGTGTGGCATATTTCCAACTAATAGAAAAATATTAGAAAGATAATTTTAAGTTTCAAAGAATATTTGTTAAACTACTTTGGTGTCTTGAAAGTTTTCATAAAAATTAATATTAAAATTGGTCTTTTTAGTTTTATAAAAAAAATTTTTAAAAATTAATATTAAATTTTCTTTTACATTTTGAGAAATAAATTATAATATTAAATTTCGTATTATTTAACAGTATTTAAAATTTATAATTATAGGAAAATTATCTTGTATATTTGGTTACGTATGGAAGGAATTTTCAAAATCTCAAATATACGAAGTTATTTATTTACTTAAAGGAGTACATTTGGTTACCAGTGCATATGTACAGGCTTAATTGGCACCACCGGAGCACCAAAAGAGGGTAATCCATTTTCTAAGTTCTAACGCAAGCCAGGCCATGGTTTCGTCCTCAAACGCAAACGAAAAGCCAAGCCATGGCTCCATCTTCGAAGCAAACAAAAAGGTCACATGAAAGAAAGGTTGCGTGAGACTAAATTGGCCGAATTTCATACCCCTTTTGATTGAAATGAGAAAAATCATAGAAAAGGTTATAACGGATTGGCCGATGGCAGCCAAAGAGGTGTGGCTTAGGCAAGACAAATTTCCGGGAAGGCATAATTACAAAGTTACAGAATTTTTGTGGTGTCATGCTTATATTAAACAGCTTAGGAGGGCGAATCTTCTTTGTCAATCTTGTGTCCTTGATTGCCCTCTTGTGGCTAGGTGGATTGCCCCCCTTCACGGTGCTTTTAAGTTGAATATTACGCGCGTTGCTTGATGGAAACGAAGGTCATGGGGCTGGCGGCAGTTATAAGGGACTCCCAGGGTCTCTTTGTTGCGGCCAAAGGGTGGAGATGGAAGGGTGTGGTGGAGCCGCTGCTGATGGAAGCATATGCTTTTCTTATGGGTACCAAGTGGGTGCTCCTGCTTAATTTCGGCAACATTCAGATAGAATCCGATTCTCTTCTACTTTGCTCTTTTCTATCAAGCGACTGCTCGATCTATTCACTGGTGGGACATGTTATCTCCGAAATTTGATCCATACTCGCTTCTAATGCTCACTTCTCATTACACCATGTACTTAGGCAAGGAAATGAGGTGGCCCATTCCTTTGCTGATTTGGTTTCCATTTCTGAACAGGATCATCTTACTTGGTGGGGACACCCCCCGCAAGCAATTATAGGGAAAATTTGTACAGACAATTTTTTGGTAATGAATTGCATGGATTACTCTTCTCCGAACCCATTTCAGGTGGAAGGGGGGTCGGGTTAGAGTAATTCTTTTTATAAAAAAAAAAAATAGTTACAGGATTTTTATACAGACTTTCTTCATCCACATTTATATAATTCGCGTTACCACTTGTAGTGCTTGCCTCTTCTAGGCAACTGCTCTCCTAACCAACCCTACCAGACTGTAAGTGGTAGCGAATTATATAAATGTGGATGAAGGTAGTCTGTATAAAATCCTGTAAATTTGTAATTATGCCTTCCCGGAAATTTTCCCTGCCTAAGACGAAACTCGTTGGCTGCCATCGGCGTCCCATTGCAATCAAATGGGGTATGAAATTCGGCAGGTTTACTCTCACGCAACCTGTCTTTCATGCGATCTTTTCGTTTGCTTCGAAGATGGAGCCATGGCCTGGCTTTTCGTTTGAAAACGGAGCAATGGCCTGGCTTACCTTAGAAGATGGAGAGCTGGGAGAGCTGGTAGAGAGAGGTGAGAGAACAGGAAGCGAGAGCAGGCAGAAGAGGGAGCGAGAGCTGGGAAAACAGGGAGAGAGGGAGAGAGGTGGGAGAGCAGAGAGAGTAAGGAGAAATTTAGAATGCTGGAAGCGGAGGGAGAAGAGCAGGAGCTAGCGAAAGGTGATGTAATGGCGTGTAGAGTTGTTTAGGAGAGGCAATTGCGTGGAAGAGGCAAGCACTGTACGTGGTAAGGAATTTGTGACTATGCCTTCCCGAAAATTTTGCTTGCCTAAGCCGAAACACGTTGGCTGCCATTAAGAGATTAGAAGTGTTGGAAAAAGAATATTTATATGAAAGTCAGAAAAATTGGGAAGATCATAGAAGTACTTTTCCCCCTCGGCTCACAGAAGTAAAAAGACAGATTTTTGAAATTTAGGGAAAAAATAAAATAGAAGAACAAATAGCAGTTCAAAAAGCCTTCATATAGACATACTACCTTTTCTACGGTTTATCTCATTGCTATCAAATGGGGTAGCAAATTAGGCCTGGCTTGCGTTTGATGACGAAACCATGGCCTGGCTTACCTTAGAAGACGGAGTACTATCTTCTGGTGCTCCGGTGGTGCAAATAAATCCTGTACATATATGCAGTGGTAACCAAATGTATTCTTTAGGTCCTCATCAGGGGAAAAGAAAAAAGAAATTGTATTCCTTAGGTCAACCAAATTCCTTAATTCAACTCGAAATGTCCAAAAATTCGTAAATCAATTCCTAAATACGTTAATCAGACCTTGGGATCTCAAATCATTTAACTTTAAACTTCCATGTAGTCCTAACACCAACTTAGGCAAAAGGGGGATGGTAGGGGCATTTCGCGCTGCAATCTAAATTGCAATTTTCATGGAAAATTGTCCTTTTCTACAAAAAATTACTAGTAGGATGCAATTGCAAAAAATTCCACAAACACGATATGAGCAGCAAGGCGCATCGGATGGGCCTGGTTTGGCCTACCCAACATCCACTTGGTAGCTTATATGCATTATGTATATGCATTAATTTTTCTCTTTTCTCATTTACTAGTCTTGTATACATTTAATTAATATGGGAAAATTTATAATATCCATGTCAATAAACCTGCTAGCATATCCTACTTCTATGTATTGATTTTCGTCATATTGAGTGAAACATAGTTGCTCTATTTTCTCATTTCACCAGGCCTGCCTATGAACGGGTTTTAATGAGACACAAAAAATTATTTATCAAAAAAGTTTTTAGCAATCCTATTTATTATCACATTGATGTTTAATGAAAAAAAAACACCAGTGCTCAGTCTAAGGACGAATGTTTATTGATATTAATTAATCGTTACAGGTGCTTACTTCTATGTAACGAGGTTATAAGGAAGTGGTTTCATATAATCTCTTAAATTTTAATATTTTTATGCTTAATTGAAAATTCAATTCATTCATTGTATTTAACATAATTTGTTTAATTATGAGACTAAGTTTTATCCAAATCAAATATGTGCATATGTTGGGTGCGTTTGTTTCGTATAAAAAAATGTCAACTAAAACTTTTCAGTCTAAAACTTTTCACTCTCCATAATTACTCTATTTTTTAATTATTTTT
>JAXCLR010010454.1:0-10327 GCA_035584095.1 Annona squamosa | reverse complement strand
ATTTATTTTTATTTTTTCTAAACTTACTAGTTAATCTTTGTATGCACCCACATATCAAAAACTTTACAAAACAACTAGCTGAAAAACTCTTTGTTGCTGACCCTAAGATTGAACGTTCTTTTAAGAGAAGAATTCATGAGTACAAGTAGCAGCAATCTTCTCAAGATACCATGGCGAAATGCAACAATCTAAACCTACCTCATCAAGAGCAGAAGGAAGGTCAAGCTGAGAACAACGCTCCTCAAAGAAGGATAACTCTTACAGATCAGAACTGCCCGAACTCTCGAGGGTTTCGATCATGCATAGTGGAAGTAGAAATTGATGTAAGAAGCTTTGAACTCAATCCCGGGCTTCTTCGGATGGTTCAACAGGACCAATTTGCAGGACTACACTCTGAAACCTCGATCGTACACATCACTAAGTTCTTGCAACTATGCAACACAATCAAGGTACAAAATATCCCACACGAGATAATTCGTTTTCAGCTTTTTCTATTTTCTCTTCGTAACAGGGCAAGCGAGTGGTTCTATTCTATGCCGCCCGACACTTTCATTACATGGGATGAGCTCTTTATTGCTTTCCTGGATAAATTCTTTTCACTCATTAAAACTAGGAAAATTCGAGAAGAAATCAATTAGTTCGTCCAAAAAGATGAAGAAACTCTATATGATGCATGTGAGAGAATGAAAGATTTGCAGTGCAAGTGTCCACATCATGGCATCTCGCAGGGTGACGTTATTGAAAATTTATTCAATGGAATTGATCGACCTAGCCGAAGCGCCATCACTTTAGCCGCTGGTGGCCGATTCATGCTACTTACTTACGAGGAAGCTGTCAAGCTCCTCAATGATTTAGCTCTTTATGATTCTCAATACGGTGACAGCCGAGGGCCCTCTCGGCGAAGTAATGTATATGACATCGAATCTATAAATTCACTTCATGCTAAACTCGATCAACTTTTGCAGTAAAAGAAGTAGGAACCGACGGATCAGAATGCATCTTCTTCTAGACAAATTTCATGTGAGATCTGTGGAGCTTCACACTATATGTTTGAGTGTAGTTTTGCTAGCCAGGACACTAGAAGCGAGCAGGCCAATGTATTCAACAACCAGTATGATACTCGCACTTATGGTAACATTTACTCAAATACTTACAACCCTAAATGAAGGAACCACCCTAATTTCTCTTGGGTAAACCAGTCAAATACCCAAAACTATGCTCAAAATAATAAGTCATCTGATTTCCTAAGAAGACCACTGAACCCTCCCTCATACCAAACTCAACCACGCTACCTACACCACCTCAAGCACAACCCTCGGATCCCTTCATTGACAAACTACTTGAAGAAATGAGCCAAATGAAAACCCATATTAAATTGCTTGAAAACCAAATTGCTTAACATGCCATTACCTCATCCTATAGAGACCAGAGCAAACTCCGTAGCTAACCTGAAGTAAACCCTAGGGAACAAGTGCAAGCAGTTACCTTGTGGAGTAAAAAGCAGCTCAACCCACCTCAACCACCTCAAATTGATACTAAAAAGGATGCTGAGCAAGAACAGAAGCAAGAAGGTAAGCCACAACCCGAACCAGTGGTGTAGAAGCCGTACGTCCCGCCACCTCCTTACAAGCCTCCTCTTCCCTTCTCTCAAAGGTAAAGATAGGCAAAACTTCCAAAGTAGTTCTAGAAATTTATTTCAACACTCAAGAACCTATCAATTAGCGTGCCATTTCTCGACATGATCTCTCAGATGCCAACTTATGCAAAATTCCTAAAGGAGATGCTGTCTAATAAAAGAAAGCTCGAGGAGCATGGAACCATTGCACTCATTGAGGAGTGCAGCGCCATTTTGCAGAACAAGCTACCTAAAAAGCTAAAGGATCTTGGGAGTTTTTCGATTCCTTGTACTCTTGGGAATGTCCAAATTAGCAAGCTGCTATGTGATCTCAGAGCTAGTGTAAGTCTGATCACTCTCTCCATCTGTAAAAAGATGAACATCGGCAATCCAAAACCAACTTCTACGTCTCTCCAACCGGCCGATAGATTAGTCAAATTTTCAGTTGGCATTCTTGAAGATGTTCCCTTGAAAGTCAGTAAGTTGTTCATCCCAGTTGACTTTATAATCCTCGACATGGAGGAGGACCGCTAAATTTCAATCATTCTTGGACGACCTTTCTTAGCCACTCCTAGAGCCATAACAGACGTCAAGAATGGTCAACTTTCTCTGACAATTGGAGATGAGAAAATGGAATTCAACCTCTTCTTGGCCATGAAAAACCCTATCTCGATAACTCTTGTTTATGGGTTGACGTGGTCAATGAGTCAACAACCAAAGGAACTTCAAGAAACCTAACTCAGATGTCATAAGTAAAGGAGAAGCCGTGAAAGACTTGAATCAATAAATTGCTAAATTGGTGGCAATATTTAAAAGAGGCAGATCGAAAAAACAAAAATTTGATGAACAAAAGAGAGAAGCTGACAAATTGATAACTATTGTTCTCCTTCTTGTTGTTCTTTTAAAACTAATTGCAGTGGTTCATTGGCAGGAAACGTTCTCAGGCAAATAATGAGGCCAATTCAAAAAATGACGAATGCGAGAAAATCTAGAGGCAAGAAAAAGAATCAGGGAAATGAGAAACTTGGAGTTGTCCAACACAAGATGATCAAACTGAAGTCAGGCTGACGACTTGAATCTAAGCGCTTTTCGAGAGGTAACCCGAACTTTTCTTTTTTCTTTCATGGAAGTTTTAGTTTTATTTTTTTCTTTTAGTTTCTTTTATTTTAGAATTTTTACACTTTTTCATTTGGAAGTTAACATCTTACATTTTTACAATTATTCCCTTTATTTTGATGGCATGATTTACATTAAGGACCATGTCAATTTCAAGTGTGGGGGTGAATGCATTACATTAATTTTCTTTGAATATTTCTTTCACTACCCTGATGATTATATTTTTATCATGATTATAATTTTTGTCACATTAAAAATTTTTTTTGAAAATTTTGGGTAATTCTTGCATAAATTGTGATATTAGATTGATTGAGACCCTATTTTGAACTCTTTTATGTCTTATAAGCAAACTATACTTGGAATTTCAAAATCCTTGAGTTATGAAAAAAGTTGAACCTTAATAAGATGTTAAATTTGTTTTTGAACATGTACTTATTAAAAATACTCAGATTTTTGTCTTGAATCACTTGATGAAACTAATATAGCTAGGAACCAATTTTGTTTTCTTTCAAAATCAGAGTAATCTTCTCTAATTTATCAAAAGTTTTTTCTAATACATACAATTATCATTTAAGAAGGTAGTTTTTCCCATACACATACAAAAATTTATTCTGGTTGAAGAATTTCTAAAGCCAAAACTCAATCTAACCAATTCATAGACATGATTAAGGCATTTTTTTTGTGATGAGTCTATCTTTGAAAGTATAACAGTTGCTTACCCTCATTGAGCCTGGACTTAAATTTTTTCTAAACCTCAATTTACGCTTAGTTGAACAAACTTTGAAATTGAATTCTGAGCTGAAAAGTAAAATGGGAATAGGGTTTACTCTCCTGAATGTGCAAACAATACCCTAAAATATGATGAGGAAAATTATTACTAGACTTGTTTAAAAAAACTGTCAAACCAAGGGAAAGAACGAGCTTAAAAAAATTGAAAGCACTTAGCATGGGGGTAGCATTATTTCCTGTTGTAAAATGAGGCTCAAGTCATGTGGAGACGGTTCAATTTTTGAAATTTTATTTCTCGTGCCAAACCTAACCATTATCCTACTAAGTCTTTATGATCCTATGAATTGGTTAATTGAATTGGTAGAAGAAATTTAAATGCAAAATTTTTATGATATGTAAATGAGGTAATTTAACTGACATTTTCTGCATTACTACTATTACTTAAATTATTGAATGTGTGTATGGAATAACCAGATAAATGGGGAATACATCTGATAATTAGGAGTTTATTGTGGGAGTTTTTGAACTCTTAATAATTGAAAACAAGGTCGGTGATAGGATGTATAGTATTAGTCATGTGAGAAGGAATTGTTGACTGAGATTTTCAATGAGTGTCATGTTCCAAAATTTTTAGTTTAATACTCTTATTAGTTTTTGATGATTGACCAAACATTTATTTTTACTTTTTTTCCTCAAAATTTTAAAATTTTGCTAATTGTTCTTGAATTCCTTTGTATTTGCTTGGGGATAAGCAAAAGTTCAAGAGTGGGGGTATTTAATAATTGAAAATTAATAATATATAATGTGGGCATTTTATACCAATTTGGTGGGTAATTAACTGGGTTTAATGTGAAATTTGGTTTAAAACATGTTTTTCATATAATTTAAGCAATTTTGTGATCTTTTGGCCTGATATTATAATTTTATTTGTTGCCATAAACTTAAACGAGTTTGAATAATTTTTTATATTGGAAACCCATTTATTAATTTGAGTAATTAACGACTTAAAATATTTTTATGCAGGAAAAATAAATTTTTGCAAATGGGCCCCATATAAATCTGGACCGTCCATTCTCCATCCAAGCAGCCGTCCATTGCACAAATTAACATGATCAAGAGCAATAAAATCAGTAATGTCCAGCAGATCAGGACTGTCCATATTTTCCCTTTGCTTTGGTTCAGTCAGAAAGCACCGCCCTTAGCTGTCCTTTCCCATTCAATTAATCCCAACTGTCCAAAGCATCCAGCAAACCGTCCATACAATTCATGCCTACGATATGCACCATCCAGAATTTCCGTGTAATTTAATTCAAGCCATCTAAAAATCATACGCAGATCATGATCTTTGAAGGCAGAAAAATCCAAGTCGTACCATCTAAATCTGAACCATCCAGGCCATAATCAAATCATCCAAAAATTCACAACCATCCATCTCATGTAGATCACGTCCATTAATCCCATGATATTCAACCTTCAGATTTTTTTTAATATCCAGGAAATCAATCGTCCAAATTTTTGGTGGGACCCACTAGAAAATCACGTGTAACATCCATGATCTAGTTAATTCCAACCGTTAAATCCCATATTGGCCGTTGATTAACTCAAGCTGTCTAGCAGGATGATAAGAACTGTCCAAGCAGCGGGCCATTGCAACCGTCCATATAACCACCGCCTCAAGCTTTTCGAGATAAATCACAACCGCCCATCTTTCCAGCAAATTCACAAACCAACGGCCAGCAAAATTAATCAATCCATCTTCATTAACGGTCTAGAAAGTTGCAATTCACGTTATTTTCTTATTGCCCAAGCAAGATAATTTGCATTGTACTATTCTTTCATGCCAACTAAGACCAGGTCGCAATTCAAAATTACAATTGTGCAAATTGGCATTATGTAGGGCCCACCTTGATGCTCATTGTGCAGATTTCTGGTGCTATAGAAAGGGGGTATTAGACGGGCAGAAAGAGAGGAATTACACAAAATTTTGAGGAGAGAGATTTAGAGAGAGAGAGCAAGGAGGTGGAGAGCACGGGTAAGAGGTGGACTGGCGAGTTGTGTGGAGCGGCCGACACACCATCGGGAGCTTCGAACTAATAAGCCTTCTTATCTTTTTCCTTTTTAATTTTTATTGTGTTGTTTAAGATGAATTTTGATTTTAATTTTATTTTGGACTTAAACATGCTTGGCTAAACTCTAAATCTAGGGTTTAAGATCTAGCATGCGTACAATGTAGCGTGGCGTGGGTTTTTAATTTATTCGTGATGGATATTGTTGTTAATTTAATATCTTGTGATTTTTAATGCTTGCTTTGTACATGAGCCCATACCGTGGCATGATCCCATATATTAGGTGATGGAACTGAGAGGTGGAAATCTAATATACAATAATCAAGATATTAAACTGGGAAATCTAAGACCATGAGAATAGGCATGATGACCTTGAGAAATTCCATGAACAAACCACAGAATTTAATGAATTCTAATTAACTTAATCCCATGAGAATAGGTCGTTAAGAAAATTAGGGTATGCCTTGTAGGTTTCGAGAGAAGGTGATATGATAAATTAGGGTTTGTTCTCCTTTAACCAACAATATCCAAATTAAATAATTATACCACCACCTGTTGCAAAAGATGCATGTGAAATTTTAGACCTTAGATACTTGCATTCTTGTTCTCTACTCATTCTAGTTTTCATTTTTCTCTTCCCATTTTTTATTTCTTTTTCTATTTTATTTACTATATTCTCTTCCCACTTTTCTATTCCATTGTATATTCAACATGAAAGCGTTTAAAAGAAAAATTTATAGTCCTAAATTCTCCGAGGATCAATAATTTATATACTACAATCTACGACTAGTGCACTTGCGGTGAGATTGCGAACAATTACACTTAAATATTTTTCCTTTATTTACCATGATTACCAAATAGGTACTCAATTTATCAAAAGATGCAAATGCATGAAAAACAATATGAAAGATCGGCAATTTTATTATGTGAAATTAAACCGTAAAAAGAGAAAAAAGGATGAAAAAAGAAAAAAGCCAAGATGGCTATAGATTATGCTATAAAGTTATATTTGGGCTAAGTCATAAGAAGTATATTTTGATTTCTGTTTTAACTCATATGAGATTGTTAAGAAGCTAGTATTTTGATGCTTACTCTCTAAAAATGATGCTTTTTAGCATTAATGTTTTTATTGTATACTACTATTTTTGGATTTTATTAACTTTTATTAGTTGAAAATTCAGTAAAATCTTTGATTTTGATTTCTAATTACAAGATCCATACTAGTTACCATTTTTCATTGCTTAGTATAGCCAAAGTAATTGAATAAAATTTCTAAGATTAATTTTATTTTTGCACAAGTTTCATGAAAATTTTTAAAAATAATTTCAAATAAAAATTTTAATTAAAATATTTAAATATAATAATATTATATGGGTAAATATGAAAATATGCAAATTATTAGTGACATAATACTTAAACTAGTGCTCCAGTGGTATACATAAGATGATGGCATGGTGCATGCAATGACAAACTTTGAAATTTAAAATGTATACAAGAGTACTCTATGTGAACTCAACTAGTCAAGTTGCAAATCATAATGTATGTAAGTTTTGATGATTAACAACCAAATTTAAGAACGGTAAAGCTGCTAATGTGTTTGATTTGTTGATTGAAGTAAGAACTTTGAAATTCAAGAGAAAATAACTCAAGTTACATAACCAAGTTGACTCCAACATCAAGTTAAGTCAAATCGATACCCAAGTTGACTCTAGCAATTGACTCAGAGTAACATTCTTGAGTTAGAGAATTTCAAATTAAAGAGTGATAGTCGAAGTTACACCCCAAATTGTAATGTGGCTTCAGTGAAATCACAACCGAAGTTGACTCAAGTATGCGACTTGAGATCCTGCAAACAACAAAATTTCATTAATTTGATTTGGAGCACTGAAGTTACACCTAAAGTCGACTTTACCCTACACCTTAAGTGAAATCGGATGCCAAGTTGACAAGCTTTGAGACTTGGAGCTCTAAGAGAGAAATATGGAGATTTGACTAAGTACTAGGAGAGAAGTCGCACATCCAAGTTAGCTTCACTTGTGACTTGGGCCAAGTCTTACGCCAAGTCTCCCGTAAAAAAAAGTTTATACTAAGTCAACCTAAGATCAAAACTTGAAGAGAAAGAAGTCAAAAGAGTGAAGATTTAAGGTTCTTACATTTTAAAATATACTGAAGTCACACACCCAAGTTAATTTCACTTATGACTTAGGTCAAGTCTCAAGACCAAGTTGACTTTTGAATGAAACTTGAAGAACACAAGATGAAGAAAATTTTCTATAAGAAAAATTAAAGACCAAAGTCACATGCCATGTCGACTTTAATTTGCGACTTAGGTAAAGTTGCATTCAAAGTCAACTCTAAATGCAACTTGAGTAGGTATGGTTGAAAATTTTTGAGCATTGACACATTTAATATGCACCACTTATCATCTAATATTTAAGTTTCTACCAGATCTATTTAAGGCATGTCAATGGTAATTATGAGGGTCAACTAGAGAATTTATTGAGCTTTCACCTCTCTACTTTTATGCAATTAAGAGTGCATTAAGTGATATTCAAAGCAAAACTCACAAACATCTTACAAGAGTTAAAACTTCGCACCTTCATCAAATCATTAAGTGCTTGTTGCTGCGCTTCAATTTTTCTACACAAATTATAAAGTATAGATTCTCTTTGTTTTATGTATTCTTGTTGTATTGTGATACTTGGTTTAGTAGTGAAGACCAAGGTTAAAATAAGATACAAGTAGTAGTTAGTTTGAGAGGGACTCACCATCTACTTATGTGATTGTTGTAAAAGCTCCTTCAAAGTAGAATTTAGAAGAGACCTTAGGCTCTAGTTATGTTCTCTATGGAGATAGTAGAACCCAAGACATAAGAGAGTGTGTGCGTGGAAGAGTGGAGTAGGGAAAGTTATCAAAACTACTATAATTTGATATGTCTCTTATGATTATTGCATTTATTTCTTTACTACTTTCTCTAGTTCTTTATGTTTCATTCAAGGGGTTTAAACACACAAGAAAATTCTAAGTTGCCAAAGAAATTTAATAACTTAAATCATTCCTCCCCTCTTGGGTTTTGTCAATAACTTAGGACCAACATTCTAGACATTTTATAAGATTTTAATAATATTTTTAACACTATATTTATAATGCAAAGAATTAAACTTCACAAGGTTTTAAATGTTAATAGCCGAACTTCAGGGTTTAAAATACAAATATTCATAAGTAGAAGGTTTAAAATACATATTTCTCAAAAAATATCTATCACCTTATGCTATAAATATAGTCTATAATTTTTAATATAAATATAATTGTATTTGGTTATTTAGTAATTAAATACAAAATAAATGAAAAATAGGTAATGAAATCAATTTTCTTAATATTTATCTAAAATAAACACTACACACAAAAGTATACACAATGTAAAACAATAAAATCTCAAAGTGTTAATTTATTCTTAAAAATAATTAGAATATTAATTTTATAATTAATATCTCAAAAATAAATATAATCCTATAATTGTTAATGAATTCTTAAAACCATTTTTGTAAGAAGATAGGTTTTGTTACAATTTGTATAAATCTTATTTCATTATGATAATATACCTCAATTGCAACAAAAACTTTTTATTAGGTAACAACAACCATTTTTTTGAGATAGGCTTCATTGAACAAGTTACTCCAATAGGAATCAAGCCTCATTTTATTATAATCATGCCCATCAACAAAAACGGCAAAATTTTCTATTGTAAATTTTTATGTGTAATAGTCAACAACATTTTTTCAATAAGATAGGTCTTATTAGAATTTGTTATTCTAATAGAAATAGAGATTTATTCAGTTGTAATTATGCCCATCAATTGCAATTGTTGTAATTTGTAATATATATTAGCCATCGTTTTTTGCAAAAGGTAGGTTTTATTTGAATTTATTAAATTAATAAGAACAAAGCCTCATTTCATTGTAATTGTGCTCGTCCATATTTTTTCTTGCAAATGTACATAATAATAACCACATTTTTTACACCAAGATTAGTTTCATAGCAATTTATAGATAAAATCCAACTAATAGGGATGAAACTTTAGTTCACTGCAATTAAAAACATCAGTCACAAAGAAAATTTTCTTGGCAATTACAACATTGTGTTTTAGTGTCACTCCCCCCTAATAATTATAACACAAAGTTAAGTTTTTAACAAAAATAATTTGATTAAAAATGTCAAGCTCTTTAGCTAATCTTGTGCCTCCCATCCTTATCTCCCCAATAAAACATACTCATCATGGCACTTAGATCATTACAAAGTCTCTGAGGAAGCAAAAGCAAATTCATTGTCTAATTCAGGAATGTTTGTGTTACAACCTTTAACAAGGTTTCCTTCCCTCCAATTGTGATTAGCTTATTCTTCCACCCTTAAATTCTATGCCAAATTCTTTTCTTTGGATTATGAAAGAACCTTTTGTTGCTTCTCTCCACCCATGCAAGTGGGCACGTTATATTAGTAGTTGATTTCCCCTGGATCCCACCTCGTTCTTGACCTCTCTTTGTTTCTTCTCTTGTATTCTTACTAAAAAGGTTGCAATTTTCTACCTATTATCCTTCCGCCCTAAGGCCTCTTCATAGACATCTAGAAATTTCCCTAATTCCTCCACTTCCCTGCACGAGGCAGGTCTGAGTGTGATTTGAGAACCATCAACAAGCTCTAAGATTCCCTTCTTCTATGAGATTCATTGTGGCGCCCCAAATCGAGACGTCACTTCCTTACCTCAAGATCTATCGATTGGTAAATGTGAATCAGGATTGTTGCC